>JACCIE010000287.1:0-28837 GCA_018906755.1 Sycophaga agraensis
CGAGAAAGAATGCCTAGCTTTGGTATGGGCCGTGCAGAAATTCAGACCGTATGTGGAGGGCTATAAGTTTAAGGTCATTACAGACCATAGCGCCCTTAAGTGGATACGGAACCTGAAGGACCCGACCGGAAGACTTGCTCGATGGGCGCTGCAACTTCAACAATGGGATTTTGAAATAATTCACCGAAAAGGAGCGGATCATCACGTACCGGATGCATTATCTCGGGGTTTTGTGGTAGAGGAGGAAGTAGCGGGTTTTGGAGAAATACGGGATCCATGGTATTTGAGAAGGGTGGAAATCTTGACCAATAATCCGGAAAAGCTGCCGGAGTGGAGAATGCAGGACGGTTTGATGTATATGCATCGGAAAGATCAATTATTGGACCCAATTTTATGGCCAGAAGATAAATGGAAGTTGGTAATCCCAGTAGAGCATAGGGAAAGAGTGATGCAAGATGCTCATTGTCACGCCTCCTCCGGTCATTTAGGAGTAGAGAAAACGTACTATCGTGTTGCCTCGGAGTACTATTGGCCGGGATGTTGGTATGATGTGAAGGAGTTTGTGACGACGTGTGGGAAGTGCCAGGAGCATAAAGCATCCCAGTTAGGACCCCAGGGATTGATGGGCCATAGAATAGTGGAAAGGCCATGGGCGGTGGTGGCAGCTGATGTCATGGAATTCCCCAGCAGTAAGAGTCAGTTTAAATATGTCCTGGTGTTTCAAGATTTGTTTACAAGATGGGTGGAACTGAAACCTCTGAGGAGGGCGGATGGAAAAAGTGTTGCCAAGGCCCTAGAGGAGCTAGTTTTGTTCCGATGGGAAGCACCGGATTATCTATTGACAGACAATGGAACGGAGTTCATGAATAAACATTTAGAGGATTTACTGCAGGAATATGGCATTAAACATGTTACTAGCCCACCCTATCATCCGCAAGCCAATCCGGTGGAAAGAAGTAACAGAACATTGAAGACTATGATCAAAATGTTCGTGGGAGAGGACCACCGGGATTGGGACGTCCATCTGCATGAGCTAAGACATGCAATGAATACGGCGGTGCAATCCTCTACTAAAGTATCGCCAGCTTTCTTGAATTATGGTCGGAATCCAAAGCCAGTGAAAAGTCTACGCCGAGAATTGGAAAATGGGAAATTCAAGCAAATATTGGATAAGGAAGCATGGTTGGACCGGTTGAAACGCCTAGACGCGTTGAGAGACTTGGTGGCACGTCACGTGGACCAAGCGAGTGACCGCCAAAGGACCTATTATAATCGTGGACGCAGGGACGTGGTATTTTGTGTTGGGGATCAAGTATTGAGGAAGGTCCGAGTCCTTTCGAATGCTGGACAGAAATTTTCTGCAAAACTCGCACCCAGATATGAGGGCCCGTATAGGATCCAAGCGGTGATTACTCCCACGATTTATGAGTTAGATACGGGGGATAATCGGAGAATAGCGCGGGTGCATGTGTCGGAATTGAAAAAGTTTGTGTTGCCGAGGGGAGAAAGGGGTTAGTAAGTGGTGGAGGTTGTGTCGTCAGTAGCTGTGTTGTCCTGTTGTTGTATATAGAAAAATTTTATAGTAAAAGGATATGTATAAAAAAAAAAGCAATAGTTGTTTTCAGGCATATCCAGGGATTATGGCCTATGCAGGAAATATTGTTGCCGAAGGGGAGAAGATGATGGTGGATGGGGCTGTCCAGGAGTTGCAGATAGAGGAAGTCATGGAGGTGGCCCCCGTGTTAGAAGAAGGAGGGTCAGGTGAATCAATACCGAGGAAAAGTGAGATTGGTGTGGCCAGGGAGGAGGATATTATAATGGAGGATTCGGTTATAGGTAGCGTTCCTCAAGAACTGGTGAGCTGGGCCGATCAGTTAACCAACATGATCGAAGAAGATCTGCGGGACCAGGCACGGCAGGATCCGGAGGGAGCAGAAGGAGAGGACGTTCTGTTGGTAGCAACCGGGCCTGGACTGATTTCCCCGGTGTCCTTCCAGTTGATTACAGAGGACGAGTTGCAGCGGGACGCGGAGATTTTGGGGATAGACCCCATTGGGGTAATGAATGAGCCACGGGAGGAAATGGAGGAGGTTGTGCAGAGGCAGGCCACCGCGGTGGCGGAGTTGTCCTTGAACAACCCCATAGAGTTGTGGCAGTCAGGAATAGCGGCAACAACTGATATGAGTTTTCCTGATCAGGTAGGACGGATCGAGGAGAGAACCGAGGCGGAAGGAATTGTTGCCGAGGTCGAGTGGGCGGAACCATCAACTCCAGAGTGGATCCGGGATCCAGAGGTGGAAGAGTGGAGTGAGGAGTTCGTCTCTCCCCTGGAAGCGATCCGACAAAGAAACTTGAATGCCGAGGCTGAGCGAGTGGAAAGACGCAGGGTAAGGAGGGAGGAGGCCAGGAGACGAAGGGCAGAGGAAAGAAGAAGACGCAGGGCGGAACAGAGGGAAGAGGAGGAAAGAGTAAGGAGAATGAGGAGCGAACGAAGAAGGTTGGGAGAGGCTCAGCGAGAGGAGGAGGAGAGGAAGAGAAAGGACAGGGAGGACAGACGCCGTAGAGAGGAGACTTCCCGAAGGAGGGTGCCGGAGGTTAGAAGAGGGGCGGAGGAACGCCGAGGCCGGCAGGTTCCCCAGGACAACCAGGAGGAAGAACCAAGAGTGGTTGGCCCGTTTACGGCGAGGCTCGAACGCCGGCGGGCTCTGGCAGAACGGACGGTGGGGGGGATTATGTTCCCGGGAAGGGAGGATATCCCCTACGACTGCCGGGTGGACCCCCCGTCGTTCGTCTGCCATAATTGCTGGCAGGAGGGGCATTCCAGGTCGGGCTGCACGCGTCCTTCAGCCCTCCACTGCTTCAATTGTGGCCGAAGGGGGGTTGGAATGAAGGATTGTCCTCGGTGTGGTGAGGAATATGCCCGAAGGAGTGCCCGGAGAAGGATGAACCGGGTCGGAGCGATGGGAACAACGGAGCCAAGGAGGGAAAATGGCCCAGCAGCCAGCCAACCGTCCACGTCCAATGGAGGGATGACGTCCCCAGCGGGGAACCAAGGAGTGGACAGGATGTTGGCCCTGATGGAGAGAATACAACACTTGTCTCCGGCACTACAGGAGCGTGTCATTACGGAGGCTCTGCGGGACACACCCCAGTAAACGATAGGTAAGATTGCTGTCATGGAAGGATACACCTTAATTAGGGGTAATTAAGGTGTAGGGAGGGGGTATAACGAGTAGACATGTGTTGCAGAACACATGTGTACTCGTTGATTACTCGAGGGGGATCGGCACGCGCCGAGCCGGAGGTAGCCGCGAAACAGAGGAAAGCCGCGAAAGAGAGAGAATAGGACGCGTGTGAGGGCCGGCGCGCGCGGAAAAGGGGCAGCAACGGTATGGAAGAAAGGGGAGCCGCGCGGAGAGAGAGAGATAGTGGGGCCGGGTAGAGTGAGAGCGCGGATGGGGGGGTAGCGCGCGAAGAGAGAGAGGCCGCGGGGAGAAGGAGAGAGAGGCGCTTGGTGGCGCGAACGCGGGGAAGGCGGAAGGAGGGACCGAAGAGAGAGGGATATGAATTACGCGAGATAGAGAGAGAAAGAAGACCGCGTTTCCCGAAAGTTCGATAGCTAACTAGGCGCGAAAAGGGGAATTTTGGGAAAATTCCGCGAGGGATTAGGAAAGTGGAAGATTTTCGGCAGTTCGTCCCGAGCCTTAAGCAAGGAAAGTAGTAGAAAATTGCAGAAGAAGTTAGTAACGATAAGATATAATATATATAAGAAAGAGGAAAGACGATATAAATTAATAGAAAGGATTTTGAAGGCAAGAGAGAGAAAGAAAGAAAGAGCAGGAAATCAAGAATTAAATAATACTAAAGAATTAGAAAATTGAGGTAAGAATTTCACATATTATCGGGTGTAGGTAAATGTATGTGGGGAAGTGGAAGGGAAATGCGAGCCGGTAAAAACCAATTTTAAAAAAGTTTGTTGCCAAGGGAGTTTTCCCCAATTTTTGTTGCCGAAAAAAAAAAGGGAGAATAGGAATAACTTTCCTTCCCGCCCAAAATAACCGGGTATCAAAAGAACACCTTGATGATGCCTAAAATTTCTGTTGTTCAACAAAAAGAAGGATTGATGCCAAGGATATTTGGTGTCGAAGAATTTCGACAGCCCCTGAAGTAATTTTGTCCTTTTTCTTTTGTTTTCGTGCTGTTGCGGTAACGCTCTTGTTGCCGGTAGGAGCGGAAGGAGCGCGGGACCGGGAGGAGCGGTGGTCGACGACGCCATTTTCTTTCCTCGGGAAATTTAATAAAAAAAAAAAAAAAAAAAGAAACGTGTAAAAATAATTATTGAAATAAAATCCAGTACATTGAGTCAAATGACGTTTATTGATTCCCTGCGTTTTTTTTTTGAATTTAAAATTTTAGGAGGCTCGCCATCACTAAATTAACAGAACATTAAAGTAAGAAAATAAACTTTTCACAGTGTGTCGAGGTGTTTGTTAAAGTAAAGCCGTTGTATTATTTTTTTTTGTTAATTGTTTAACGCGCCGTCCTGAATAAACGCGTTAGAATTATTTTATCCGTCACGGAGAAATCACAGGGAACAAATTAAAGAGCCCAACGATTCCCGCCATTTTGTCGCCAAGAGGAGGTACAGGCTGGGCGGAGTATCGCCGAGGGATTTTCCAACCTTTGACGTATTCCCCGAAGTAAATTCGATTTTTGGACCGTAGAGAAATCGTAGTAAGAAATATTTTGTGCGTAGCTAGGGAATAGGCTTATAGGGTACTACGTCACAATATAAAAAAAATTGAAATATTGTTATATTTAAAAAAAATTGAAATAATATATTTTGTAACGCGTGCGCAATCATCCGCGTCGGGAGAGAGAGAGAGAGAGTGAAAGAATTATTTAGACAGGGTCGCTTAGTGTCGGGAATTTATTTTGTAAATTTATTATAATAAATATTAATCATTTATTTCACTAAAATAACCGTGTAATCTTTTCGTGCGCCTTTCCCATTTTTCGCGTCCCTTATAGCGGCGAGCACCCAGGTTCGCCCCGCCGCGTCCGCGGATTATCCGCGCGACTATACGAACCAAAGGAGGAGAGAGCGGAGAGTCCTACAGTCGCGTGGTGGCTGGGAGCCGGGGCGAAATCAGCCACCTGGTAACCGCCACGTGACACCGTCAATGCACGATGTGGCAGCCAATTTCTGTTCATGTAGTATCGTTAGCATGACAAAATAGAGTAGAATCCATGGACTATCTTAGAAATTTGGGTTTTCTTTTCGGAAATATTCACGAGTCTATCTGCAGTACACGAATATCGAGGACAAACGTCAGCAGCTCCCGTCAATGCACGATGTGGCAGCCAATTTCTGTTCATGTAGTATCGTTAGCATGACAAAATAGAGTAGAATCCATGGACTATCTTAGAAATTTGGGTTTTCTTTTCGGAAATATTCACGAGTTTATCTGCAGTACACGAATATCGAGGACCAAACGTCAGCAGCTCCCGTCAATGCACGATGTGGCAGCCTATTTCTGTTCATGTAGTATTTTTGCATGGCTAAAAAGAGTACAATCCATCGATTATCCTTGAAATTTGGGTGTTCTTCTCGAAAATATTCATGAGTTTATCTGCAATACACGAATATCGAGGACCAAAGGTCGGCAGTTCCCGTCAATGCACGATGTGGCAGCCTATTTTTGTTCATATAGTATTCATTACATGGCAAAATAGAGTAGAATACATGGGTTAGCCTTGAAATTTGAGTTTTCCTCTCGAAAATATTCATGAGTTTATCTGCAGTACAAGAATATCGAGGACCAAAGGTCGGCAGTTCCCGTAATTCACGATGTGGCAGCCTATTTTTGTTCATGTAGTATCGTTTGCATGACAAAATAGAGTAGAATGCATGGGTTATCTTTGAAATTTGAGTTTTCTTTTCGGAAATATTCACGAGTTTATCTACAGTACACGAATATCGAGGACCAAACGTCCTCGGCTCTGGACTCCTCGGGGCGCTGGCTCTGATGTATGTGTGGCAGCGTCTCTCCGAGGTGCCCTTGGTTGGTCCGTCGCTAACTGGTCGGCTAGGTGGCGACGTCGACTGCTTGCATGGGATGTGGGTTGGAGGGGGCGAAGGAGCCGGGGAGCGGCCGGCAAAATAGTTGGCAGTTGGGCACTTGTCAGTGTTGTCCCGTATGCCTGCTCGTAGGGGTGGGGAAGGGGTGCTGGTCAGGTTCTGCTGGGCCTCTTATGGCTACTTGGTCCGTCTATCTTATCTGTGGGTTGCTGCTCGCCCTCTGGCGGCGGAGCGCCGAGGTTCGTTATCGAGGCACTGCGGGGATTTCCCTGCCGCGCGGGCCGGGCGCCTGGTGGGGCGAGCGCTCGTGCTGCGGCGCGTTGCTCGCGTCGGCGGGCGTCAGCACGTTGTGGCAGCCTATTTTTGTTCATATAGTATTTATTACATGGCATAATAGAGTAGAATCAATGGATTATCCTTGAAATTAGGGTGTTCTTCTCGATAATATTGACGAGTTTATCTGCAGTACACGAATATCGAGGACCAAATGTCGGCAGTTCCCGTCATTGCACGATGTGGCAGCCTATTTCTGTTCATGTAGTGTAATTTGCATGGCATAATAAAGTAGAATCCATGGGTTATCTTTGATATTTGTGTTTTCTTCTCGATAATATTGACGAGTTTATCTGCAGTACACGAATATCGAGGACCAAATGTCGGCAGTTCCCGTCAATGCACGATGTGGCAGCCTATTTCTGTTCATGTAGTATTATTTGCATGGCAAAATAGAGTAGAATCCATGGGTTAGCCTTGAAATTTGGGTTTTCTTCTCGAAAATATTCACGAGTTTATCTGCAGTACACGAATATCGAGGACCAAATGTCGGCAGTTCCCGTCAATGCACGATGTGGCAGCCTATTTCTGTTCATGTAGTAAGTTTGCATGGCTAAATAGAGTAGAATCCATGGGTTATCTTTGAAATTTGGGTATTTTCGAAAATATTGACGAGTTTATCTGCAGTACACGAATATCGAGGACCAAACGTCAGCAGCTCCCGTCAATGCACGATATGGCAGCCTATTTCTGTTCATATAGTTTTAGTGTTATTGTGACAGGTGGAATCAAAATACACTAAAATAACTTCATGGGTTTTGCGTATATTTATTTATAAAAAACAATACAATACTCGGTATAGCGACTCAGCGGAACGCGGGATCACAGCTATTAATTGCCTAGCTGTCGCTTCGCAAGTTCGAGCCAGAGTGTCGCTCGATCCATCATCGGACTCCTTTTTTGCCCTCCTCAATAAAGTTTCCTTTTGGAAAATCTAGAGGAGGGGGATAGTCCCTCTGTCGAGGTCCGGAACAGGGATTATTGCGGTACTCTGTAATACCGTTGCTAATGAGGTAGCATTTAGCCTAACGCTTGGGCGGCTGCGATATCGTTTTATTGCAGTCAAGCATCGCAAGACCTTTTCGCAGGTCATAGGGCTTAATTTAATAATTCTTAAAGTCTAAAACAGGGAATTACGTCGACACGTGTTGGGGAAATGCACGCTACATCACCCCCTTGCCAGTGACAACGCTACATATAAAAATTTACATGAGAAAATAACTACCAGTAAGAAATAAATCTACGGTTAAGAATTTACAACGGTTATCCAAACCTAGCTTGTAAACGCTCTGGAAATCGAACATTTCGTCCGGAACGCGTCGTAAAGCGACTGCGATTATTGTTGTTCGAAAGGCCTGCTTGCTGCTCATCGCCAGCCATCGGCCTAGTAGGTAGCGTAGCGCCTTTGCCGTTGAGTTCTACAGAAATATTGTAATGCTCCTCGTCGTCCTGTGCTCGGGGCATGCATTCAATGTCGTCCGAAATTACAAAGGCTGGCTTAAGTCTATCGATAGAGACGCGGATCTTTTTATCGTCAACTTCGATGGTATAATATTTGTCGCTGCGCTCGATGACTTTAATCGGGCCATCATATGGTGGATCGGAGGGTCCACGTACTGCGTCGTGACGAAGAAATACATGAGAAGAAGTCGCTAGGTCTTTAAATATAAAGACTTTCTTCTCCCCGTGTCGTGCTACAGGCGACGGTTTGACATTTTTAACGCGATTTCTTAGATTTTCTATAAACCTAGTTGTGGGCTCTTGGTCGCTAGAGAGAAAAAATTCCGCAGGTAAACGTATGCCTGTCCCGTAGACGAGTTCGGCCGCCGAAGTTCCAAGGTCCTCTTTAAGAGCAGTTCGAATACCAAGCAACACTATGGGTAGTACTGCAACCCAGTCGGTGTTGTCGTGGCATTTAATCGCTGCCTTAAGTTGCCGATGGAACCTTTCGACTGTGCCGTTCGCTTGTGGGTGATAACTCGTTGTACGAATACGTTTCGTGCCTAGCAGTTTAATGCCGCGCCGCGGCATCTGTAAAAATATATTTTCGGATAATGGCACTAATTTCGTGAGAGCCAAAAATGAATTGCATGAAATGAGCCAATTGTTGGAAAATCAGGAATCACAAGAAGAAATTAAAAGATTCTTATACTCTCATGGAGTAAATTGTCATATGATACCACCCCGTACCCCTCACTTTAGAAGCGCGGTAAAATCTATGAAGTATCATTTAAAACTCGTGATAGATGATACAAAATTACTATATGAATTATTATTATTATACACGTTATTAATAAATTGAAGCTTGCCTAAATTCCCGACCAATATCTCCCCTCTCCAATGACCCTTCCGACCTTACATCTTTGACTCCTGGACACTTCCTAATCGAAGATTCACTTAACGCCTTGCCTGAACACGATGTCAGAAATAAAAACACGCAGAAACTTAACCGATGCCAGCATTTGCAGTAAATGTTTCAGCATTTTTGGCAGTGATGGCGATGGGAGTATTTACCGCAGCTTTAAAGGAGGCAAAAATGGACAAAGAACCTCCTCAAGGAACTGAAGCCTGGAACAATGGCATTGATCAAAGAAGACAATACTCCTCCAATGTAATGGCCATTAGGCTGTATTACTGAATTATATTCTGGCAAGGATGGAATAGCGAGAGTAGTTTCCGTAAGAACTGTTCGTGGTATCGTGGTAAAAGGCCTAGAACAAAAATATGTATCCTGCTTTTTGATGAAGAAGAGGAGAAAGAATCTGATTATCGTCAAGCAGCTATATAAACAGTTTTAAGTAGTTTTAAGTAATTTTGTATAGTATTTAATTTTCATGTAAGTTATCTATTATAAGTTACATTCATTATTACGTGTTATATTTAAGAGGTGCCGTTCATCAATTTATTTTAATTCATATATATCAATGTTTGTAAGCTTTACAATATATTGAATCTGTGTTGAAAGATACTCTTTCAAGGTGGGCGGTATATATTTGATATTTTTCTATTGCTATTTTAATATAGAATATTTTAATGCAATTATATTTAATCACGGTTGCTTTCCAATTTTTTATTATTATTTATTTATTAGGTACGCGATACAATGTTAGAGATTAGGTTGAGTATAAACCTATGTAAAGGAGTATATCTTTAATAATCCACTGTATACCTGCGTTCAATTAGAATAGCCGTGACCCTTCAATAAACTTTTTGGACTTATTTGGACTCGCCGGACAGTCGGGGCACATAGGTCCCACCTCATTAAGTATTATAGTTAGAATTAGTGTACTAGCTCATTTTTATGCTTACAGTAACGAACTGCAAGGAAAATATCCTCAGTCTCAGTTTGACATCACTCCGAGAAGGTCGACTGAGAGAAATTACACGCGTCACTCTGATTTTAAAATTATTTCTGTAATTGGTAATATTCGTTATGTATATATTAGTTGATTAAATTATTTATATGAACTTTAATACAGTGGCTTAATTGTTCTTATACAAACCCAGAAGGTAAATCTAAACGCAGATGCCCTCTCAAGAAACCAGTAGAAACAAATCTAGTTAATGTAGTAACGAGACGACAACAAGCAACGGTTATACCTCCACAGATTTCTCCCAAATCTCCACAACCAATAAAGAGAAAAAGAGGTCGCCCTCTGAAGACTAATAAAACGAAGCTTAACTCAACCCATCATAATACCGATAAGGAGATAACCCCAAAAACCCTGATGTACTCGCGGCCGAGGGGAATCCGCATGAAGGGCGTGAGGAGAGGACCCCGGCAACCCTGGGCCCGCCGAACAATAGCTTCCCCCTCCTTACGGCGCCGCCACGAGACGACGACCGCCAGCGGCTGACCGCCGGCGGCGACCGCGCTAGTCGCTTCCCGACCCGAGCTTGATCCGGAACCCGCCAACCCTACTCGCGGGTCCACGATCAGCTCATCGGCGCGCTAACGCCCTGACGCACAGGTCCGTCGAACCCTCGCCTCCAGCGCCTGTCGTATCGCGAAACCCGCGTCTTTTTGTAAAAACCTTCCCCGAGCGGACACGAGCGAACATTTGCGCCGCGTTTCGAACCACGAAACTCGGTAAACCGAAGTGCTTGGCCGCGCACAATTCACTTTGAAATCCCGAGTAATTCATTATTCCCCTTTCCGCCTCAAATCCTACCTCCTTCTGAGTCCAGCTTGCAGCAACCCCTCAGATTAATTATGAAGAAAGTGACTTAGAAGAAGAAACCTCCACAGCCATCTTGCAGCCTGTAATAGGAAAACTGCCCAGCAATAATAATAATAACTTTGAGAAAGATTACTCTTTAGATAACTCTTTTAGGTCTATACCGGATCAAAACAATTCAGAACGGGACGAAGAACCCAACAGAGATTAACCTAGCATCGACCTACAAAAGATTAAAATTATCGATACCAAGGAGTCTTTACAATTCAGCCATTTTCTTTAACGATATTGCTGGTAACCCTTATGATCAAGGAACAATAGAACTCCTCCAAAACAACAAGTTACCCTCTTAACAAACTACAACAATAGGAAGCGTAGTCGAAACCAAGAGATTTAATAATAAATATTACTTCTCTCTCTGCATTTGTAATAAAGATACAGAATCTCAACTAATTACTTTAAAAACCAAAACAAAAGCTTTACACAAGCTAATAGGAATATTAAACGAAAGAAAGATAACCAAAATTAGTACAGCTAAATCTTTATACATACAGAACGTGCCATGAGACCAAGTTTTAACAAGATTACAAACCGCTATCTCACTAATCCATATAAAAATACTGATTTGTAATGGAACAGTTAGATGCAGGTAAGTTTTTTCGATTGTGTTGTAACGAAAGGCATTCGGCTTGGGCGAGGCATTTAAAACCAATAAATTATTGATTAAATTTTGTAACGCATTCAACAACTGGATATTCGCCTTATGAATTGCATTTTGGAACACGACCAATCGATGTTATTAAAAATTTTATTAATTTTCCTGAAAGTCATGCCGAACCTCATGAAATAAAAATAAAGATCGCTAATAGTCGAACAAATAAAGCCTATCAAAATCGTGTGCGTTTATAACGTAAGTTTAACATGATTAAAATACAAATAGATGATTTATTTCTTCTCCAAATTCCTAAGCAATCAAATTTGATTGATAAGAAAATATCTAAGTTTTTTCATTTATATTTTGGACCATATCGTATAAAACACATTTTTAATGATAA
This sequence comes from Sycophaga agraensis, assembly GCA_018906755.1. NCBI lineage: Eukaryota > Metazoa > Arthropoda > Insecta > Hymenoptera > Pteromalidae > Sycophaga > Sycophaga agraensis. The sequence goes on from JACCIE010000287.1 coordinate 11,649, forward strand.
TTCTTGTGAATTAGTGGATAAAGGTAATCCTGAAAAACTTGTGGGTCGATATAATCGAGCGGACTTACGATTTTATAATAAATTAGACTAGACTTAAATTTCTTTATGTTTTATTGAATTTCAATGACCAAGTGAATTTTGTAATTTATTAAGTATGAGTGGTTAAAATATGTCTCAGATATTAGAGTATGTGAGAATGAGTGTGGTAATAATGAAGAAGATGACTTCCGCATAACTTTTCAAGAAATCTTGCAACTTAATATCAATGTGTCTAATTGTTTCTACTATCAGTTTATTAAATGTGTCACTTGGAGCTTTGAGGCAGTTTACGAGAAAGAGTCTGTAATCGTCTTCTCTCGAAAAGGGGAATATTGTAATATATCATCCGATCCAATTTTTCTAGAAGGATCCAGAATAATCACTCGCTCATTGCGATTAATATTTACAACCTTAATCGGGCGCGATCGAGGACATCTGCGCGCGGTTTTCGGCAGAAGCTCGACTGTCGTCGAAAAGCCAACACCTCAAAGAAAGGCGGCGAGAGGGAACGCAGCTAGCTACATCGGGTTCCCGCTGCCACGCCGAGACGAGGTGATGCCGAGCGACGCAGAAAAGCAAAATCTCCCTTTTCTTACCAATCGACAAATATGCTATCTGTATCATCGCTCCGAGACACACCAATAAATACAAAGAAAGGGAGCTCCCTACTCAAGGATTTTAAGAAATGGAAAACAATCGAATTCGTTGCATTGTTGGAGGCCTCATCATCAAGAGCATGAGTATGTGTGATTTGTGAAATAAGTTAGTGATAAGACCCGCGATTTATTTAACCTAAAATCATTATTAAAATTAATTGTAAAGTAATCTTGAGAAATAAAAGAATGAATAAATTTTTATTACAAGCTGTAATAAGTTTCGGTTTTCCCTGGTATTTCCAGTCCTTTTCTATAATGTATCAATATAAATTCGACCGAACAAATGTTGACCAGTTTTTGGTGTAAATTATATCGCCAAATTATTATTGTTAGAGTTTTAGAACATAATATATTATGACGAGTGGTCGTCCTCCTGGGACAAATAAAATAATTCGTTAATAGATTTCAGTAATACATACTTGAAATCGGGTGACGAGCAAGATAGGAAATTGCATCGCTGCAGGTTAAAAACAATTAACTTTAATCCCCAGTTAATAACAAAATTTATTTGATTTGTTGAGGAAAACAATTGGGGAGAATCAGCTGGTGACAGTAAACAGAGATAGCTGCAAGTAAGGTGCGAGTACATGGAGGCGACTATAGGAAAATATGTCGAGGACCAATCAAGTAGTCTCTTTTTGCTCACCAGGAGGCGAATAGTAATCCTCCCCAGGGATTAGAATTAATAGAAATATCGAGATGTTCCGTCTTTGTCTTCCTTTATCGTGATAATCTAAATATAGTTTGAGTATATATATACCGTGCGTACTTATTATTTTCCTTACCCGAATTTTTGGTATAGTCAAGTGTTGGCTATTGAATAGAGAGAGAGAGAGAGAGAATAAAAGACGATTTTTGGAGGATAGTTTATTGATAACTATTGATTGATTTATTATGATAATTGATAAATTTTTATTAAATTATTTGGGATTTTTTTTTTATATATTTTTTGAGAATTTTGGTGGTGTTTTCTTTCTTTTTATGATATAAAAATTAATAAGCCTTTAAATAGTCGCGCGGCCGGATAATTGATTGTAACGCCCTCTTTTCTTAAATTGGCGGGAACAATAGTGTATTCTTGCTAAATGTATGAGACAAGGATAATACTATTGCCTAATATGCATAACAAGGATGCTAGCTGGATTTTAGAGGGAAAATCGAGTTTCCGAGCCGATGAAAAGCGGGACACACACTCACTCGTCGCCCGATCTCGAAAAGGAAAGGAGCCATACCGAAAAGTCGAGGCTCAGACCATTTATTATTATTTTCGGAGATTAGGATTATACTCCAAAATAAATTAAAGAAGGTGCGTGGGCCGGGAACTTGGATTTTGTTTTATTGTTTAAATTATTATTATTTTTCATTTGGCATTGCTGGTGAGTTCTTTAGTTATTTTTGTATTGTCCTCTCTCTCTTCTCTAATAGCCGGTGGACCTGAATCAGTGATATTCTCGAGATTCGTATATTTTCTTTCAGCTCGAAATTTTCCTTTTTAGGTTGGTGCAGTTAAATCGAGATGTTATATAAATTGTTTATTTTTTTTTTTTGAGATGTTCGTGATTTCCCGGGTTATATATAATTTAGTCGAGTCGAGTTAAATTGTTAAATTTTGATATCTCCGTAGATATCGGCTAAACGTCTTTTGTTAAATATTTGTATTGGAGAATTTGTAGAATCCCTATATTATTTAATAAATGTTGTTATAGTTTAAATTTAATTAGCGATGTTAAGTTATTTCAAATGAACCCCCTTCGATTGGTGAATTCGCAATTTGCACGCGACGCGCCTAGGGTAAATAAAATAAAATTTTAAATTTGTATTTGTTTAATATTCAAATTTTTTAAACTTTTTGTGATCCCACGTCACAATATATATATATATATATATATATATATACATTTCTTTTACTCGATGTGCAGGCGGTTACTTATCATATTTAGTTACCTGGACTATTTAACAGTTATTGGGAATTTCAATAACTGTATAGGGAACAATAGGCGCCGAATAATGATGCCTTCGCTTGACCCGCCCAAGACGCTCCCTCACGTACTAGCTCATGTCATGTAAACCTTTGCAGGGGCAAAGCTGCCTATGCATGCTTCAACCTGCAATTGCTACGTTGTACAGGGGGCCTCTCTGACGGCCGATTAGAAAAAGGGATATAAAGGTTTTGATGAGTCTCAGATTCGACGCGTACGCGAAAGGTCGACTGAGAGAACGCGTTCTTTTATTCTTATTAGCACTTATACTATGTACTTGTATTTTTGTTATTAATAAATTGTTAAGTTACCCGAACATTAACACAGTGTTTAAGTTATTCACCTTAAATTCAAAACATGGTCCTTCGAGCCGGATAATGCAATTAAACGGATTTGCATTATAATAAAATCAGTGAACTTATTTTTTGAACGTGAATACATTGAAGGAACTGAACTCCTCATTCGATGTAAAGTGTGCTGAACTTTGTGAACTTTGTGAACTTCATATGTGACAGTGTTGTTTCAAAAATAACTACTCGTGCCTCAGGGATTGCACGATTATCCTGACAATCTTACTCGCTTGTTGTTGAATTCTATTCAATCAACGCAGAAGCCATACACGTTTACCCGGCTGGCAATCACACAGCTTTGGACCTGAATAGCTGCACTCACATGGATACTGGACATACTGAAGCTGCCAATTAGCGAACAACGGTTTCAGGACAACACCTAGCTCCGCGGCGATTTTAAAGGCACAGTGAGCTTTATTTCGTAATCTACATCCGTAATATCCTCGCTTGCGATACTTGCCTATATTGTACAGAATGGACGAATTGAAAAAAAAAACCGCGCCGGAGCTAAGGCGACTTTGACGCGTTTCATTAAAGCATTAGATGCAGAAGCAGTTAGAACAGATCCTACTAATTTACAACAGCGACTAGCAAGAATGGGGACCCTGTTTGACGAATACGACGCGATTCAATCGAGCATTGAAAATCTCATAGAAGAAACTGACGTAGATAGAATTGCGATCGAAGAGCAAAATCGTGAGCAATTAGAAAATTCATATTTTCAAGCGATTGCAAGAGCGAAAACTATCCTTTCCTCATTGACGAGCACGGAAACGCGACATTCGTCCTCGCTTGCGTCAGATTCTCCTGCCCAGATCGCCGAAGAGTCGGTTCGCGCTATAGGCATAAACCTGCCAAAGATAAACCTGCCGCACTGTCTAGACACCGCGGCCTAGGAGCCGGCGTGCGAGAGCCGCTCCCCGCGCCCCGCGCCCTGCGTACACCACCGCCGGTGCAGTATATTCACGGGACCCTATGGCCGTACCGCTTGCGCACTCATCGGGAGACCGCTGCCTCGCGACACGCCGTGATACTTGTAAGGAGCTTAGGCGACTCCACGCGATCCCGCTTGCGCCTAATAATAAAATCATAAAATACAAACAAACGAGTTACATTAATCCAAATCAGCGCACTCGGCGCCTGCCACGCCACTTACCCTCCCGCGCGCCCCGGGATCAACCTTGCTACGAAAGTATAGAGTTAAACATTAAACTTTGCTTTCTTAGTTCAAAGTACACATTCAACAATTTAAGTGATTCTGCAATACACATAACATTAATTGCACATATTTCAGGATACATTAGTGTTTTAAGATTTTTCACGAAGCCCTACGTGCTTCAACTGCGGTCAACAGCAACAATACTCCAGGTATTGCATTCTTTGGAACAACTTGCATTTGGCAGCAACAAATTTTGTACTTCTCGGAATTGCAGCACAGTCAAGCATCATCATCAACATCGGACTTACATCACGGTGAGTCTCCGATAATCCTTTCAATTATTTAATCCTTTCAAATTCCCTTCACGCTTCAATTTGTGATTATCGCCTTCACACAAACTTTGTCGCCTCCACATAAAATTTAATCATGGACTAAGTTCCGGGATACCTTTGAAGCACTAATTAACGACAATAGAACATTAACTTCAATTCAAAAATTTCATTATTTGAACGCTGCGTTGACGCTGTAGCGACAATCGAGCAATTAGGTGTATCAGAGGCAAATTATGCAATTGCTTGGAAATACCTCAAAGGTCGTTACGTCCTTGTTCATCATCATGTGAAGGGATTGTTTTGAGTTGCCAAAAATTAACCGTAATTGCCATTCTGAATTACGGGTTTTAATCGATCAGACTAACAACCATATGGCAGCCTTAACAGCATTAGGCGAAAATGCAGATAAGTGAAACACTCTGCTTATTTATATGCTTAACATAAGGCTAAGTATTTCTATACGGCGCGAATGGGAAAAGGCAGCTAACGCTAAAGAAGGCAAACACAAATTTCGCGACCTCACAGAATTTTCGTCCTCGCATTGCAAGTTTTTGCCCAAGATTAATTCAGAAAAGGATATTATGAATAAATCATCGAAAAATCCTTACTCTAACAAAAATCAAAGAGAGGTTAGAATCTTCACAGCTACTGCAAAGAATTCTCCCGTGTATAAGGGCATGCACGCATTATTCGCGTGCAATAACTTCAAGGCCTTAAACGTTTCCGATCGTATAAAAAAGGCCGTAGAACTCAAAATTTGTTTTAATTGCTTGTCTAGAGGTCATAGAAACTCCGAGTGCAAAATGGGGCCTTGCCGTAAGTGTAATAAAAAACACAACGCGTTCTTCCATTTAAGCACGGTTCGAGATAATCCGCGTCCGATCGTTTCTATACCTGCAAATGACCCTTCGATTAATGAGCCTACCGATGCTTCGAGTCCCTCCAGTGAAACCATTAGCTGTCATCACGCGCGCACGTCTCAACCGTTACAGGGATGTGTATTATTGGGGACAGCGGTCATATTTATCTTCGATTGCTATGAAAATCGTCATAAATGCAGCGCATTCTTAGATTCAGGCTCACAGACACATATTATGACGGTAGAGCTCGGCAAGCGATTAGAGCTTTTATTTACCAAATCCCAAATGGCTCTCTCTGGTATTGAACAAGGCACACAAAAAATACAATTTCAGACTACTGCTCAAATTCAATCTCGTATAAATAGCGTCTCAGCCAATATCACCTGTCTTCTTCTCAACAAAATTGGCGATAGCATGCCGCACAATATGGTAAGACAGGTCAATATACAAATTCCTCGTGGCACGGACTAGGCGGATCTTGACTTTACGCGTTCAAGGCCGATTGATTTAATAATCGGCGCCTCTCTCTTTTATAATCTCCTATTAGTAGGACAGATTCAACTGCAGAGGGATCAACCTATATTTCAAAAAACTTTCCTTGGTTAGATAGTATTTGGCGCTATAAATTACACACTTGCGCAATTCTCGGTTTCTTGCAACTTTGTAAGAAATCAAGAGTTAAGCGCCCAGCTTGAGCGATTTTGGACAACTGAAGATTGTTTTTTGGCACCGCGGACAACAAATATCACAGATTATTGCGAAAATTATTTTATTAATAGTGTTAAACAAGATGAACGTGGACGCTTCATTGTAAGCATTCCTTTTGTGACATGTGTCACGGTGAGAGAGAAACGCGGGAGAAGAAGGTACGGACGTGGGACATTGTAACGCGTAGCCGCCGTGTGACCTCCGCGCGCGCATTCGAACGAGTAATAATCATCAGGGGGAGAATCGGCCTGGGCGCAGAAGCCAGACCCGAGCACGTAGGCGAGCGGCGGGCGCAGCCCGCCGAGGGATAGGCCGCGCGAGCCTGACCCGTGCAATACTGCAGGGCTGCGGCCGCGGCAACACCGCCTCGGGAGGAAAGCCGACGTAACCGGCGGGCCGTGGCATCGGCCATCTTGAGGAAAGCCGGCCGGCACGATTGCCGCCGCTGCCGGGCGGCCCGTCGGGAGAAGGAGGAGAGCGCGGGGGGCCAGCCTGCGACCGCCTAGCGCCCCCGGCCCGGGAGATTGAATTGAGACGTTGACGTGCGAAGACGGATAGATTGAATTTAGGCGTCGACGAGAGAGGTCACACTGAAGTCGTTAGAAGTATCGATGTCGTGACGCACTCCAAGCGACCGGAGGAATTATCATTGGTACGGAGAGGAAAGCCAAGTGCAGGAGAAGAATTACCCTCGCTAAGCCACCAGCCGTCCACCCGTATTACGACCGGAGGTGAGAGGCACCTGCCCACGGGGAACGCAACTGCCCGGGGAAGACCTGCGGAAGCCGACGGTCCCGCCAACGGTCCCGAGAGAGGACCGCCCATCAGCCCTACCAAGCAGAGGCCACCGGCCCACCGGAGCCGACAGCGAGACCGGTGCCACCCGAGGAGGGGCGACCCGCGGCCTACTGCCGCCACACCGACCGGCGACCGCCGCCGCCCTCCAGCCACCGCTGCCCGCCAGCCCGCCGGCTCCAGCCAGCCCATCGCCACCCACCCGCCACCGGACAGGACCAAGGCCGACGAGAACCGGGGTGAGTGAGCCTTCAGCTCAGAGTGCGGGCGGAGTGCTCGGGAGGGACGCGACGCGACGGGAAGCGACAAGAAGAATAGAGACGCGACCGGTTAGAATCGCCGCGGGCGGACGCGGACGGAGGTCGCACTGCGAGCGCGCGACCGGTTACGAGCGAGAACGCGACCGGTGAAGCAGCCGGGAGGCGGCCAGCGAGGCCGCCGCGTAACAGCGACGCGAGCGGAGGGGCCAGCGAGGCCCCCGCGTAACTTGTGACGCGGGCGGAGTGACCAGCGAGGCCCTGGCGGAATTGTAACGCGAGAGAAGCGGCCTGCGAAGCCGCTACGCTACTCGTACTACGAGAAGTGGCAGACGTGCTGCCGCAAATACGGTAGAGCCCGGACCGAATTGTAGAAATAGAAAAATAGAAATAAAGCGTCGGAACTAAACAAACGGATATTGATTTTTTGCGGTACCCGAAACCCCGGTTTCCCTTGTGTTTTCCCCCTTTTGTTTAATATAGCCGGAGACTACTATTTGTGCGGTGCCTTCCCGCCGAGGCCGGCGGAACCTCCTCTGAGGTAGAGAGTCCGCGCACGCTAGCCAGGGCAGCTCGCCTGACGCCCGACAAAGAAGTGTTAGAAATTATTGGCGAGCTACGCCATTGGGCCGTCGCGGGGCGGAAGGGCCCTTTCCTAAATTATTAGGAAAAGCGACGTATCACACTTTTAAGCCTGAAGTATTGCAACTTGGCGGCTGGTGAGAAATGGCATTTAAACTATTTCTCGCTTTGGAGAAGAGGCTATCGAAAAAAGAAGATCTAAGACAGCAGTACAGTCAATTTATAAACGAGTATGAGTCACTAGAGCATATGTCAAAGGTCGAAAACCCGCAATTACCAACGGGAACATCGCATTTCTATCTTTCTCATCACGCCGTGTTCAAGGAAAACAGTGTGACTACAAAATTAAGAGTCGTTTTCGATGGTTCCGCCAAGTCTACGTCGGGATTATCGTTAAATGACGTCAAACATACAGGACCGCCAGTTCAAGACGAGCTCTTGTCTATCATTTTGCGATTTCGCATACATCCTTTCGTTATCTCTGCCGACATTGAAAAAATCTATCGGCGGGTAACAGTCAGTGCGCTTGTGCGTACCTATCAGTGCATTTTATGGCGCAGTAATCCAGCTGATCAGATTGACACATTTGAGCTGAACACCGTCACATATGGTACTGGCTCAGCATTATTTTTAGCAACTCGTTGCTTAAAACGGTTATCAGAGCAATCTGAATCTGCATATCCCAATGCAAGTCAAGCCATAGCTCATGATTTTTACGTTGACGACTTGCTATCAGGAGCCAAAACTGTGTCCGATGCTATAACATTAAAAAACGAACTTATCAATATATTAGCATCGGCCGGCATGAAGCTGCGAAAATGGGCTTCTAACGAGCCTCGCATATTAGGAGGAAATAATTACATCAGAAATGCTCTTCTTAGCTAAATTCAAGGTAGATAGCCGAATAGCCGCGAGAAATAGTCGAGCTTTGAGTGTATGTCCTCTGCCGGATAACAGTGTAAATACTTCAAAGACAAGAAAATCTTACAATCTGCCGAAAATAGAGCTGGTGACGTTTAGTGGAAATGTGCGAGACAGGCTGCAGTTTTCGAGCCTGTTTAAAAAGATACATGAAAATACAAATATAGAAAACGAAGATAAATTTCAGTATCTTATACAAGCCATTGTATCAACCTCGCGAGCAGCTGAACTAGTTAAAAGTTACCCATCAACCGGTGAGAATTACAGTAAAGTGATCAAGAGCTTACACAGATGGATGTGTACGTTCGCGAGCTCTTACAACTTGTTCTGCAGAATTCGACTAATTTATACGATAAAATAGAGTCGTATCTTCGTGTGCTTGACATGCTTGGTGTAGAGTATGGCAGCGCTTCAATAATGTAAGTGAAGTGAGCACCTCCGATAAGTCGGCAGATATGTCTAAATCGCGACTTAATAAATTGATCGAATTCCTCGAAGCTGAAGTACAAAATGAATTAAGGATTTCAATGACCATTAGTCAATGACCAATAGTAATTACTTGGATACAGCAAGAAAATAACTGGAGCACTTTTGTCTCAAATAGAGTTAAAGAGATTAGGCAATTGACAAATTTCAAACAATGGAGGCATATAACTGGGCAACTTAATTCGGCCGATCTACCGTCTAGAGGATGTACGGTCAATCAACTGTTACACTCCAAGTAGTGGGAGGGACCTGACTGGCTTAGACAGGGAAAAGAAAACTGGCCTACAGTTGCTGAGATGATTATTAATGAATTAAAAGTAAACGTAGAATTAAAGAAATCAGTGTTAAGATTTGAGTGTTATTTCAGAATCACGTTTCTTCTTGTCACGGCAATATAATTTAGATAATTCAAGTTATAATGATTGCTTAAACGTGCTTGTACTCGTTTTTCAAATATCCATCATTATATTACGCATTATTGTCAAGGCGGTAAAATTCTAGTTAAATTCATACTTTAGCCGTATTATCATGACATAATTCACAAGTTCTTTGAGTTAGTATTGCATCAATTGTATTAGATATTTATTCAGGTTATTTCGTGCGTTTCAATGCAAGATTATTAAAGTAAAGCGTCATTAACGATCAACAGACAAATACTCGTTAAGTATAGTCGATATTGAGAACACCATACAAATCCCTTTTGCAGGTAGAGCCTTTATCTGTTCGAAACCTTGAGCGTTCAGCGTAACCGGACCTTAAACCTTTTTTTACGTAGGCGTTGCCCTTGCGTACTCCTTGGCTTCAATTTCATTGCTTGCAATTGTTATTAGTTAAATTAATTTCGAAATGACTGACAACCAAGCTGTTAGAGATCTTAAGGCCCAGCGCGGCATCGTTAAAACTAGAACTATTAAAGCAACGGTACGACAATGAGCGCATTATAGTGCAAAAACACGTTCGTGTCCTTACAGATTTGCCAGCTCTGATCAAGAAATCGATATCTGATTTATGAAAGTTTATAGACACTATAAACACACATTTACGCGCATTAAAATCTTTAGTACAACCCGCTGATATGTGGAAGATACTACTAATATATCTTTTTTCGTATAAATTAGATCGCGTCTCACACCAAGAATGGGAAAGGTCACTCACTAGTACGAATATACCAAAGATGTCGGAATTCATATCCTTTTTAGAGCAACATTATCACATACTGCATGCAACGAAGATCAGTCTTTTAAATAAACCTAATCCACTTGCAAAACCAACGGTTAAAAAACAAGTTTTCGCGATTGCACAAGCACCATTGTCATATTCCGTTTGTCGGGGGTCGCATAAGGGGGGTTTAGACTTGTGAAACCTTGAAACAATTAAATGTAAAGGAGCGTTTCGCAAGACTCAAATCGAAGAAGTTATGCTACAACTGCCTAAACCCAGGACATCTCATTTCGGAGTGTCGATCTTCAGGATGCAAGTTATGTGGCAAGAAGCACAACACTGTACTACATGAGGATAACAAACAATCGACTGCACGCGAAGAAATTCCTCCGAGTAATATAAGCCAAGAGGCTTCAAACGCTGCATTCAATGACGTGGCATTCAAAACCTACTGTTGAATTCCTATTTTAAAATTGTATTTTGAATTTATATTGTGACGTGTGTCACTGGGAGAAAGAAGGCGGGAGACTGTAACGCGTAGCCGCCGTGCGACCTCCGTGCGCGCCGAAAAACGAGCGAGAATCGTCGGGGGGGGTAAGAGTCGGTTTGGGCACAGAAGTCCGGCCCGAGCACTTAGGCGAGCGGCGGGCGCAGGCCGCCAAGGATAGGACAAGCCTGACCCGCGCAATGTTGCTAGCCGGCAGCCGCGGCAACACCGCCTCGAGAGGAAGGCGACGTGACCGGCGGGCGGTGGCATCGGCCATCTTGAAGAAAGCCGGCCGGCGCGATTGCCGCCGCTGCCGGACGGCCGCCGGGAGGAGGAGGAGAGCGCGGGGGGGCCAGCCTGCGGCCGCCCAGCCGCGCCGCCGCCGAAAATTCGGAAAAAGACAAAGGGCCCGCGCGGTGGTCAACGGCCCGGCTCGACAGATTAGTATCGAGACGTTGAGGCGCGAAGACGTAAGAAGAGATCAGCAAGAGACGTTAGAGCGAGTAGACGTAGAGATTAGGAGCCGTTAGCGTGAGCAGACGCACAGAGATTAGAAGCAGCCGTTCGCGTGAGCAGATATACCGATTAGAAGGAGACGTTAGCGCGAGCCGACAGATTAGAAAAAGAAGTAACGAGAGAAGACGGAGGAAGAGATCAGAGCGGCAGACGGTGAAGAGCAAGGACGCACCAGCAGCTCGGGACGTGGAGAGGCGAGGACGTGACGAATCCCCGAAGCCACCGGCCATCCTCCCGTAGTGCGACCAGGAGGGAGAGGCGCCGACCCACGGGGAAAGATAGCGGCCCGGAGAACCACCTGCGGGACCCAACAATCCGGCCCCGAGACCCGGGAGAGGACTGCCCCAGAACCGACGGCGAGTCCGGTGCCACCCGAGGAGGGACGACCCGCGGCAGACGTCCGCCACACCGACCGGCGACCACCGCCGTCCTCCAGCCACCGCCACCCGCCAGCCCGCCAGCTCCAGCCAGCCCATCGCCACCCACTCGCCGCCAGACAGCACCAAGGCCGACGAAACTCGGGGTGAGTGAGCTTACGGCTCAGAGTGCGGGCGGAGTGCTCGGGAGGGACGCGACGCGACGGGAAGCGACGAGGAGAGCCGAGGCGCGACCGGCTCGAGTGCCGGGGACGGACGCGGGCGGAGGTCGTACAGCGAGCGCGCGACCGGTGCAAGCGAGCGCGCGACGGTGCAAGCGAGCGCGCGACCGGTGCAAGCGAGCGCGCGACCGGTGAAGCAGCCGGGAGGCGGCCAGCGAGGCCGCAGCGTAACAGCGGCGCGAGCGGAGGGGCCAGCGAGGCCCCCGCGTAACGTGTGACGCGGGCGGAGTGGCCAGCGAGGCCCGGGCGGAATTGTGACGCGAGAGAAGCGGCCTGCGAAGCCGCTGCGCTACTCATATTACGCGAAGTGGCAAACGTGCTGCCGCAAATACGGTAGAGCCCGAGCCGAATTGTATCTAGAAAATTAGAAAATAAAGCGTCGGAGCTAAAGGAGCCGATTGTCTTGTAACTTTACCCAAGTCCCGGTTTCCCGTGCGTTTCCCCCTTTTCCTATTTTAGCAGCCGTAGCACATTTGTGTGGTGCCTTCCCGCCAAGGCCGGCGGAACCTCCTCTGAGAGAGAGAGTCCGCACACGCTAGCCAGGGCAGCTCGCCTGGCGCCCGACAAGAAGACACAAGGAAAAATATTGGCGAGCTACGCCATTTGGACCGTCGCGGGGCGGAAGGGCCCTTTCCTATAGTCATAGGGAAAGCGACGTGTCACAGTGGCGCCCGACGTGGGGCGAAGCCGGCCACACAAATTAGACGCGACGCGCGAGGGTAACGAATAGTCGGTAGCCGAGTCGGTAGCGGGAAAGGGGCGTTCGAACCGCGATTGGGAAAGTTTGCGCAGGCGAGCACTCCGCCAAAATCGGCATTGCCTTCAGCCGCGGAAACGAATTCTCACGCCAGCGGGCGCAGAGAACAAAGCGACATTATTGTCGCCGAGCGGAATTCGACATTGACCCCAGACTGCTTGCGACCCCTTGTGCGTGACCCCTAATATTTATATATATTGTTTCATCAATATTGTAACCCGGGTAAGTGCCTGGAATTCGAGGCGCTAACGTCGCCTCAGATTCAAATTTCAGGAGGGCACGCGCAACGTCGAGCTATTCGACACAGCCGCGAATCAACATTCGGTCCGCGAAGTAAACAGTATCAATAATAGCAACGAGAACGGGCACCTTGTCGGAAGCGGCCGCGACGTTGGACGCGACGCGCGAATAGAAGCGAGAACCGGGAAAATAAAGAGATTCGACGAAAAATATTATGGCCGAGAACGGGAGTAAACGCGGACGGAAAGAAGCGACCTTTCACGGTAGATATGTCGAGGCGGTCGAACAGTTGTTAGAGACGCGTAGGGGAAGGGCGATGATGAGGCGGCTCTTAGTGTTGCGGACTCCCCAGCTGATAAGAGAGGTAAAATACAGAAGATTGAGCGAGCGGGGTGGGGCGGATACCCTCCGCGAACGAATTTGGCGACACGACCTGCGCGCTCAGCGGAAGGAAGTCCACCGCCAGACCAATGACGTCCCGTGGTTTCCGGAGTGGGACCGGGACGGGGCGGCCACACCGACTGATTGCGGAAGGATGTGCGCCGGCCCTATATCGCTCCCGACGGAAGAGGGTGAGACGGAGGAGGGAGACTCCGCATCGGTAAGGAGCACCGGCGCGGGGGGAGAGACAGAGCGTGGAGGGGAAACCACGTCGGAGGGAGAGGTCGCGCGGCTGCGAGCTGGAATCCAGCGGCTGCAAGCGCACGAAAATGCCTCCGAGTCGGACCGGCCCGGCTCACCGCGCGAACGGCCGCGAGTCGCGTCCGCGACGCTGTCCCCCTCCCAACGAAGCGCATACCGCGCGTCGACGGCGGCCGCGGAGAGCCACTGTCGACCGGCCGGCGGGCACGTGACAAAACCGCCGAGTGTGCAGCGCACACCGATTCAGGCCGCGCATCACTCCCCTCATGTACTTACTGACCTAGTGAGGACGCGTCAAGCCGGAGCAGCAGGACCCCTATCTGGGGGGCGAGGGGCCCGCGCGCGGCCGCGGTTCAGCGAGTCGCCCGTGCGATGCCGCGGCGCGCCCCGATCTCCCGCATCCGACGCGGGGGAGTCAGCTGACCACCGCACACGGCGGAGAGTGAGGCGGGACAGCTCCCGTTCGCATAGCCCTTTGGGAAGAACCTCCTGCGAACGACGACATCGCCGGAGATCATACTCCCGCGAGGACGACCGGCGGCGCGAAGTCCGAACGCGACCGCCGCGTGACAGTGACAGCGGCCGAGAAGCCCGGCCGCGCGCACGTGACGACCGATCTAGGACGGCACATATTTCCCCCCACTTGCGACGTGAAAGGCGTAGAGTAGTCGAGCCGAGAGAGGAAGGGAGACAGAGTAGGTACCGACGCGCACATGTTTCTCCGGATAGCGAGGACGAGCGGCGTGACCGCCGGGAGTATCACAGCCGCTGGCACGACGACCGCCAGTTCGAGAGACGCGGCAGCCGCCGAGATCGCGACCGTAGCCAAGGGCCGCGATATCCCTTCGCGCGGGATGAATGGAGTCACTCGAGCGGCAGTGACGGGACCGAATCGGACGAGGGAGAGCTCGACGTCACGATACGGACGACGCGAACGCCTGCCCGCCGCACCCGAGGCCGCGCGCGGTACAATGACACCTGGGCGTGTCTAAAAATGCTGCGCGACTTCAGGCTCCAGTTTGCGGGCCAGACGCAAGAGAACGCGGAAACGTTCCTTGACAGGTTAGACGCGTGCCGCCGCAGCTCTAATTTTGAGGACGAAGACCTCCTTGAAGCCATCCCCGCCATATTATCGGGACGGGCGAATCAATAGTTCCGCGGGAACCAGGAGGACTTAACGTCCTGGAGGGCCTTCGTCAAGGCGTTTCGAAATAAATTCTGCGTGCGGCTGACAGAATCGGAGCTCTACGAGGAGCTGCGCGTGCGAACGCAGGCGAAAGGAGAGAAAATCTCCGATTACCTCACCTGCCGCCGCTATATCTATCGCCAGTTCCGGAAAAGCCCCTCGCTCCGGCGGCAACTAGAGGCATCGTTCCGCGGCCTGTTGCCCGAATATCGGGAAGCCATGCGACGCGAAACGATAGACTCATACGCTACGATGCAGAGACTCGGCGAGGCATACGAGCGTAAAGAGGATCGCCGCTCGAGATATGTACCGCCGCCGGCCCATATGCGACTGTCAGAGGCGAACCCCATTATCAGCCGTAAGAAGGTCGCCGGGCTAGAGGGAATGGCCGCAATTTTGAGCTCCCCCGCGAGCAGTGGAAGCGGGGCGGGGAAGAAGCCCAAAAGAAAGCCGACGGAGGCGAAGAGAACGCGTGCCGGGCGAACCTCCACGACGGAGGAGGAGACCGATGGGCGCGTATCCGGGGGGAAGTCCATAGCGCGCCGCAGCAGGCTATCCCAAGCGTCGGAGAGGCAGGTAGCCGCGTTAGAGCACGGACGCGGGGCGCAGCCGGGTAGAGGACCGCCGAGCAGACCGCTTATACCTGGAGCGGTCTCGAACGCGGGCACCGCGCGCCCGGTCAGCGACGCCAGTGGGAGCGGTCGCCAAGCGGCGTATCCGCCGCGACCGGATGATTTTGCGCAGTACCCCCCGCTAGGCGCACGGGGTCATCAACGAGGCCCTGGCGCCTATGTTCAGCCGCCAGCGCCGTATGGGAGCCAACCTGTGCCACCTCTGGCCCCGTCGAGACAGCAGTATAACCCGTACGGGCAAGCTCCGCCGCAATACGGCCAGGCCTGGCTAAGCCCGCGGGGAGCCACCTTCCCTCAGCAAAGGGAAGGCGGTCAGCTGTCGGTGCCGCGACGCAACCCACCCACGCCATTCTACGGCGCGTGCCATGGATGCGGAGCTGTCGGGCACCCTATCGCGCTCTGCCCGGCCCGGCAATGTTACAGTTGCCTCCAGTGGGGCCACTTTGCGAGCCGATGCCCGCAGGCGCCAGCATGGGGAAATCCCCAGCCACCGCCCGCACCTGAACCGCCGTTCGCGGCCGGGTCGGGAAACGAGCGGGGCCGTGGCCACCCAAGCCCCGTGGCTACGAGCGCGCCAGCGCAGGGGCTGTCGCGAGGAGCTCCGCGCCCCGGCCAGGCCTAAGTGCCCGGCCGCGGCCCCAGCCGAGCCCGGCGGCCGAGCCCGCCGCCCGAGCCGGCACGGGTAACGAGACGACGAGGTCGACTGCGACGTGTCGCGAGTTTAGGCGTAGAAGGGAGAGAAGGGAGACCGGAGATATAGGAGGAGACAGGAGAAGTCGTGACGGGAAGAAAGTCGTGAGGGTAGGCCTAGAGCCGCGAGAGGCGAGAGAAAATGCGGACGCGCGCGAACCCGCACCGGGGAACATGCGAGACATGCATCCGTCTCCCCGAAGCCCCGCGGCACCGGCCGAAGCGACCGGCGGGAGAAGCCGAGACAGCCGCGTGAAGTCAGGAGGCGAGGTAGGAGAAGAGAGCCGGTCGGGAGGGGAGCCCAGGCGGCTCTCCTCGACCGCCGGCGCGCGTCGGGACGGGGAGGTCGATAGGAGCAAAGGCGCGATAAAGAAAACGATTACAACCCGGAGACGACAATCGGACAGTAGCGAGGAGAACTCGGATCCGCGAAATTTAAGAAGTTACTTGCAGCATTGGGGAATGGAGAAGGGCGACATGATCGTGACGGAGGAGCGGAGCGAGAGAGAGAAGAAATTGAGAACGGCGGGTGCGGGGGGCGAGCTGCGCGGAGCGTCGGAAGCGACCCCGCGCACCGCACCTCCGACCGCCGATCAGCTGAGACGCGACGGCGCCAGCTGTCCCCAACCCGAGCCGGAAAATACTGACCGGCGGGCGCGGAGCGGCAGCGGCGACAAGCAAACAGGGAATCATGAGCCCGCGGAGGCCACTACGGATAAGGCCCTGAGTGATGTCGTGTCGGAGTTTGTACGAGAGAGAGGACAGATCGGAGCGAGGGCTATAAAACGCGAAGCCGGCGAGCTGACGGTCGAAGTAGCGACCCCTCCTCAGGTCGGAGTCCCAACTTGGGGGGGGGAGGTCGCCGGCCACCGTCCGGCGAAAGAGATAGCAGGTGTAGCGGGAGACAGCCGCAAGTACCTTGCGGTCGAGTTAGGCGGGGTCACATACAGAGCCCTGGTGGACACGGGAGCCCAGATAACTGTAGTCGGGCCGGAGGTCGCCCGGCAGTTCCAAGCCGGTTACGGCCGGCCGATACCGTCCTTCGTTCGGTACTCGGCACCACCACGAAGCCGCTTGGAACGCTGAGACTAACCCTGGAAGTGGACGGGAAAGTTGGCGCGATCCAGGCGCTAGCCATGGACAGCCTTGAAAACGA
>JACCIE010000288.1:0-28804 GCA_018906755.1 Sycophaga agraensis
TCCCCCCCGGAGCCCCCCCCCTTTTTTGAGAGAGATCACCTTGTAAATAATGTACATATGTATTATAATAAAATGTTAAATATAAGATTTCCCTACTTCCCTTCCTTATCCATTTTAATCCCCCTCCCCCAAAATGACTAATGCAGTTTTTATAGCCATTTTCTGCATTGAATATGACAATTACTGAATAGAGATCAAGAACGGTTATTTTATTCATAACAATCTTATGTTTCAAAATAAAAGAAATTATTCTTTAAAAAAAAAAAACTATCATGTATAATTTTACACAAAAGTTGTATGACTACGTGCGCTAGAATAAGCTTATTAGTCTATAGAAAATTTATGTAATTATCGTAATCTCTTTGTTTATTGGAGTTATTGTATACCACTTATGTATTTGTATTTTGGCTTATGAATAAACATGTTTAAACAAAAAAAAAAAAAAAAAACTGGTTCTCGTCCGATCACCAAAGTTAAGCAGCATTGGGCGCGGTTAGTACTTGGATGGGTGACCGCTTGGGAATCCCGCGTGTTGTTGACTCTCTCTCTTTTTGCATTTTGCACATGAAAAAATATTTGAATAATCTTTTTTGCCTAGTTTTCCATCTGTTGGTACGAGTTTTTTCAGCTAAGATTTGCTATGTACTCTATTGTCACTATTCTCCACCTGTCAAACAAGTATGATGCTTATGTAGCAGATATATCGAGTACTAAACTTTTCTGAGAAAATTGTCTGCCCGAACACGGACAAAAATAGTAACAGAAGACTACCTTTCTTTTGACCGTTGCAAAGTGTGGGCCGTCCCTCGCCGCAAGTTACAAGACATGCTTATGCTTATAGAGATCGAGTGCACTTAAACAAAGACGACGTACTTTGTTTGAGACTTAAAATACTGCCATAGTACGAATTGTCGTAGCCGATGTGATGCCGTCCATGACAGTCAATCGTGCATTAATCCTTGGGTATCTCAAGTGCGTAGTCAAATCCAATTGATACAAACGGATTCTCAGTTTTGAATGGATTTTCATCAATTTCCAATACGATACATTTCCATTATCATCATTACCAATAGCTTTGTAAACGTATACTTTGCTGTTGTCAACTGCCATACCATGCTGAAAAAACTGGTTCTCGTCAGTCGGCCTTGAACCTTCGACCGAGAAGGGCCTCATTACCGAGAGCTACCTGCATTTTAAAATCGGTTACAATGCACATGCGACATTAGAAAGATATAGCGGCGGTAGTGCATACCATGTGCTTGAGTCAATAACCCACAGTGTTTTTCTCTCTTTATATAAAAAAAAAAAACTATTCAATAAAAATCATATAAATTAAAAAAAAAAAAAAAAAAATAAACTAAATCAAAAATAAGTGACTGTAGTGAAACCAATGAAGAGCATGGATCTAAACCCACCATAAATCTACAAATAACTCCAACAATGAAAAAAACAAGTAAAAGAAAAGCCACAAATATAGAAAATTTAACAATTAAATTAAGTGAAACTAAACTTAAAAAAAGTTCGTCGCAGCCTAAACTTCTGCAAAAATCGCTCAAGGATTTCCTAAGTGAAAATAAAACACCCTCCGGAAATAGTCAGCGGATTAATCCAGTACCAAATCTAGTTACCAGAAAAAATAAAGATAGCTCCAGGAACATTGACACTGAAGATAATAGTGCAACACAAGAAGTAAATACTTCTAACAAGATGTCTCCAATCAAACTGCAAATAAATTCGATATCCTACAATCAGAAAACAGTCACTCTGCTGAAATAGATAAAATGGAACAAGAATCTAACAACTCAATCATTGAAATTATTAAATCGAAAAACGATTACAAGCGAATCAACATGAACAAGCTAAACAATCAAGAGATCATAATAGGCAATTAACGAAGAATACCTCGAGCACACCTAACAGTGTACCTGCATTCAAGAACATAGAAGCCACGCCCTCTACATCCCAAATGAAGGCATCATTTACGACAGGGGCACATCCCGACCAGCGGCGCCGGATTTCCCCAGAACAGTCTAGCGAGACTGCAGGTCCCGTACGTAAAGAAAAACCCCCCCCAATAAATATAATCCAGCAGGACCCTATGGATACGGTAAAGCTTATAGAAACGTCATTAAAAATTAAGTCCTTTCATATCAAACGCGTACATAACGGAAAACATATTTTATACATTCATAATATTTCAGACTTTAATAAAGCCAAACAAATTTTATTAGCCGCTAATACAGCCTTCTACACCTTCACACCAAAAACAGAAAAAGTTCATACTTACTTACTAAAAGGCCTCGACAAAAACTTTACTGAATCTGAAATACTTGAGGAATTAGAAGCTCTGCAAATCCCAGAAATTCAATTTACAAAAGTATCGCGATTCTCGACAAAAAAGTCTATAGCAAACAATACACTCTTACCTATTTTCTTAGTGCAAATTTCACCGCAAAGTAACATAAACAAATTATTAAATATCAAATATCTAAACTATTATGCAATCAAATGGGAAAAAATAAAAAAAAACAATATAACCCAATGCCATAAGTGCCAATTTTTAGGCCACACTTCACAAAACTGTAACCTCAATTATCGATGCGTGAAATGTAGCGAATCTCATAACCCAGGCGAATGTAAAATTCAAAAAAGCAGCACAGTAGACCCAAGTAAAATTTACTGTGTAAATTGCAAAAATTATGGCCACCCAGCATCTTATAAAGGTTGCCCAAAACTTATTGAACTAAGCAAAAAACTTAGTGAAAAACTAGCTAAAACAAAAGAACAAAAAATAAATCGTATCACCCAAATAAGTCCGTAAAGTTATACCAGAACTTAAATACGCGGATACCCTGAAGATAAATGTAAGCCAACCTTCAGCCCCAGTTAACTCCCCCGAACAAATCAATCAACAAATAAAAGTAAATAATAAATCTACTAACCCCACAGCGCAAACAAATATAACTAATATTATTGAAGATTTTAAAAACAGCATATTGAAAGTGCTAGAAGCGCAACAAATCCAATTAACGCAATAAAAGAAACCCTAAAATGCAAGATGAAAGAATAGATTCTATCTTTAACACAATCACCAACATAGATGACTAATACAAATAAAGTAAATAATAACTTACAGCAAAATCAAAATAATATCACAGTTAAACATTTGAAAATAATTTCAATCAATGTTAATTCATTAATCACAAATCAAAGAAGATATAGCATGCTTACATTACTAAATAAAGAATCCCCAGACATAGTACTTATCTCAGAAACAAAATTAAATAAAATCCATAAAGTTTATTTCAAAAATTATAACATCATACGGCAAGACCGCCTAAACTCGATCCAAGGAGGAGGAACGGCGATTCTAGTAAAAAAACCCTTGAAATTCAAAATTGTCGAAAATCAAAAAATCGTTAAATACAAAGTACTCGAAACCACTATCATAAAAATAAATCTAAATAATCACGAAAACTTATTCATAATTGCTGCCTATTCACCCTACGGAAATCAAGATACTTTTAATGCAGAGTTTAATAATCTCTTCTATCTACTCCAATTAAACAATTTAAATAACTACTATTTAATGGCGGGCGATTTTAATGCTAAACATGTGAGCTGGAAAAACAACGTGAATAATACCCGCGGAAACTTTCTCAGAAGCTGGTTAGACAATAAAAGCATATACTTCAAAACGGAATTATACAGCCCCGAATTACCTTCCTACCCGAACGGCAATTCATATCTAGATTTATGTTTCTCAGACACTCGATTGAAATTTCATAACTTACTGCCGAACAAAAAGCTTGAATCTTTAGATTATGATAGCGACCACAATGCCCTGGTCATGAAAATAAACAAAAGCACAAGAGATAACTTAAATCTCGAAACAACTCCGGACACACTCTTATTTAACTACAAAAAAACTAACTGGAAAAAATTTCACGACTACCTCGAATCCAATTGCAATTTACATCTTTATAATAACTGCAACTTAACAAACAATCAAATTGATTCATTCACAGATGAAATAGAGAATAAAATTCAATTAGCAATAGAAAAAATTGTGCCAAGAATAAAAAACAAAGATTGCTGTGAAGCTTACACCAATAATAAAATAAAAAAACTGCAACGCAATAAAAGCTATATATTGTCACAAATTAATAAAATAAAACAAAACTATACAATGGATAAAAGCGAAGAATTGGAATTCCTAGATTACCTGCTGCATAATATTAAAATTAAACTAAAGCAAGAATTTTCAAACTCCATAAATAATTACTGGTCTACTGCAGCTCAAAATATTTCAAAAAACAACCCAGCCAAAATGTTTCCTCAAGTGAACCGAATTTTCAGATCAAAAGGATCACAAAACATTCCCTCACTCAAACTACCATCAGATAAAGCATCACTGCTCCAAGATGCAGGATTATCCTTAAAAAACGTTTGCACAGATAGCCAAGGAAATTTTATAATAAACGAAACTTCTGATAAACTAAACATAATCGGCACTCACTTTGCAAAAACACACAAACAAAACGAACACATGGGGCGAGAACGGTTAAATAACTTAATTATTAAAGAAACAAACAAACTAAAACAGGAAATAGAACAAGATATAAAAGAAAATAAAACAATTATTACATTCTCAAATGAAAACACATCGGATAACCCTAAACAACCCGATACCGAATTAAACTATTTTACTAATTTCATACAAGTAAAAAAAATATTTTCAAAACTAAACAATAAAAAATCATCCGGATTTGATGGCATCCCAAATATCCTCCTAAAACATCTACCCGAAAAAATTAAATGGTATTACACAATACTTTTTAACAACTCGCTGAATAATATGTATTTCCCTCAAAAATGGAAAAAAGCCAAATTAATTGCAATCCCCAAAAAAACTAAAGATGCCTCTTTACCATCCAACCTACGTCCAATCAGCCTGTTACCCAATATCAGTAAAGTCTTTGAAATAGTTATAAATTCACCACTACTCTCCTTTTGCACAAAAAAGAATATAATTCCGGAAAATCAATTTGGCTTCCGATACAAACATTCAACAATACATGCAATAAACAAGCTAACATCAGATATTTGTTGGGCATTAAATAACAAGCAACGAGTAGCCGCATGCTTAATAGACCTCGAAAAAGCATTCGATACCGTCTGGACATTAGGACTCATCTACAAAATGATTAAAAAAAGCTTTCCTAAATATCTCATAAAAATGATCTGGAACATGATTACGAACAAATCATTTGTAACAACTGACGGGATTCACACCTCAACTAAAGAATTCGTGATAGAAAACGGTCTCCAACAAGGAACAGTAAATTCTCCCTTACTTTTTAATATATACAATAGCGACTTACTAAATCTTTTTGACCTTAACTCATCAACACACAAGCGTTCGATAGCATTCGCAGATGATCTAATAATATATGTTACAGGTAAAAAAACCAAAAAAATCCAAACTGAATTGCAAGAATTATTCGAAAAAATAAACGACTACTACAATTCATGGAAACTTAAAATAAATACCTCCAAATGTGAAACTATATTATTTCATCCAAACTTAAGCGATCTCGGTCTATCCGAGAGAAAATATTGCAAAAATTTCCAAATAAGAGAAAAAGCCAACGAAGGAGAGATAATACCTCACAAAAATTCAGTTAACTATTTAGGAGTCAATATAGACGATAAACTTAACTATAAAAAACACGTAAATACTCAAATCTACAAAGCAAAACGGGCTTTCTGGAAAGTCAAAAGACTTTTCTACTCTAAACACCTAAACAGTAGAGTCAAAATCTTATGCTACCAAGCACTAATAAGACCAATACTAACGTACGCTTGCCCTATCTGGTATAATATCTCAGCCTCACTAATGGAAAAATTCAGAACCTTTGAAAGAAAATGCATTAGAGCATGCCTTAGTATGTACAGATCCGAACAAAGTAACTACAAGAAATATATCAAAAATAAAAAACTATATGATACTGCTAATATTCACCGTATAGATTGTCATATATTAAAATTAACTCGAAAGCACTACGCACAAACGGTAAAAATTAAAGAAAATAGTTTAATATTCGGCGCCGTTTACCCAAACGACTTATATTTTACAAAAACACTAGAAACTGGCTTTATACCCCCAGAAGCATTCATATATTTAGACTCAAATAACTACTTACAAGATAAAAATAATATACCCATAATATACCATATCCAAAGAGGTGCTGGAATCAAAACAATACGATACAGTGCAAACCTAAACCAAAAAACCGATAATGCGCAATGGCGTTACAGTACATCTTTACCTGTAAAAGACATAAAAGATAAACATAGGCATGATTTAAAAACTTACTGGTGGATAAAAACTAATTAAGAAAGTTTTTTATTTTGTTATTAAAAAAAAAATATACACTGTAAATCGTAAATACGATAAATCCATTTATAAATATTGTAAATACTTGTATATACCATTTATAACCTTCAACCCTTCCACATCCTACTCCTTCCTTGTTTTCACCTCCTACAATCCATAAGTATATTACCGAATTGTCAAATTTTTTATACCAAATTTTTATGACATGAAATAATAATGACAAAAAGTTATAGAATAAAATTGCTACCTTAAGCAAATTTTACCTAATTTCAAAAAATTCTTAATAAGCTATAATAAATTCATACTGAATGACTGCGTGCGTCGTTAAATATCGACAATATTTGTCTCTCTAACTTTAAAATGTTCTGTAACAGCGATTCATTGTTTATTGTGAATTATACTCATTATGTAAAAAATTAATTTTGGTCAATAAACACATATAAAAAAAAAAAAAAAAAACTGGTTCTCGTCCGATCACCAAAGTTAAGCAGCATTGGGCGCGGTTAGTACTCTTTTTGCATTTTTGCACATGAAAAAATATTTGAAAAATCTTTTTTGCCTAGTTTTCCATCTGTTGGTACGAGTTTTTTCAGCTAAGATTTGCTATGTACTCTATTGTCACTATTCTCCACCTGTCAAACAAGTATGATGCTTATGTAGCAGATATATCGAGTACTAAACTTTTCTGAGAAAATTGTCTGCCCGAACACGGACAAAAATAGTAAACAGAAGACTACCTTTCTTTTGACCGTTGCAAAGTGTGGGCCGTCCCTCGCCGCAAGTTAAAAGACATGCTTATGCTTATAGAGATCGAGTGCACTTAAACAAAGACGACGTACTTTGTTTGAGACTTAAAATACTGCCATAGTACGAATTGTCGTAGCCGATGTGATGCCGTCCATGACAGTCAATCGTGCATTAATCTTTGGGTATCTCAAGTGCGTAGTCAAATCCAATTGATACAAACGGATTCTCAGTTTTGAATGGATTTTCATCAATTTCCAATACGATACATTTCCATTATCATCATTACCAATAGCTTTGTAAACGTATACTTTGCTGTTGTCAACTGCCATACCATGCTGAAAAAACTGGTTCTCGTCCGATCACCAAAGTTAAGCAGCATTGGGCGCGGTTAGTACTTGGATGGGTGACCGCTTGGGAATCCCGCGTGTTGTTGACTCTCTCTCTTTTTGCATTTTTGCACATGAAAAATATTTGAAAAATCTTTTTTGCCTAGTTTTCCATCTGTTGGTACGAGTTTTTTCAGCTAAGATTTGCTATGTACTCTATTGTCACTATTCTCCACCTGTCAAACAAGTATGATGCTTATGTAGCAGATATATCGAGTACTAAACTTTTCTGAGAAAATTGTCTGCCCGAACACGGACAAAAATAGTAAACAGAAGACTACCTTTCTTTTGACCGTTGCAAAGTGTGGGCCGTCCCTCGCCGCAAGTTACAAGACATGCTTATGCTTATAGAGATCGAGTGCACTTAAACAAAGACGACGTACTTTGTTTGAGACTTAAAATACTGCCATAGTACGAATGTCGTAGCCGATGTGATGCCGTCCATGACAGTCAATCGTGCATTAATCCTTGGGTATTCTCAAGTGCGTAGTCAATCCAATTGATAACAAACGGATTCTCAGTTTTGAATGGATTTTCATCAATTTCCAATACGATACATTTCCATTATCATCATTACCAATAGCTTTGTAAACGTATACCTTTGCTGTTGTCAACTTCCATACCATGCTGAAAATAGCACAGATTTGCCATCATTTCCCTAGAGGTAATTCGTATCTGGATTTATGTATAATTGACGCAAGGATAAACATAATTAATCTACTTCCCAATAATACAATGGAATCGATAGACTATGATAGTGATCATAACGCGTTAGTTATAGAGACGAAAATACACAACAATGATTACCTCAAATTAGAAAAACAAGAAATCTGCGATCGATTAAATTTCAAGAAAACAAATTGGAAAGCGTTCAAAACAGTAATTGATAAAAATTGCAACTTAGAAATTTATAATAATATTAATCTCTCTAACGATGAAATAGACATTTTTTTGGAAAAAATAGAATCACAAATACAAAATGCAATAAAAGAAGTAGTACCTAAAATAACCCCCAAAAATTCTTGTGAATCATATCTTAATCCAAAAATCATCAAGTTGCAAAAACATAAAAGCTATTTAATAACACAAATAAACAAAATTCGAAGAAATTATTCAACAGATAAACGCGATGATCTTGAAAATCTTAAAAATTTACTACATGAATTAAAAATACAATTAAAACAAGAATTTTGCAACTCAATTAGTAAATATTGGAACAACAAGATAAAAAATATACCTGCAAACGATTCCACGAATATGTTTCCTCAAGTTAATCAAATCTTTAGGGCTAAAAACTGCGTCAGTGTACCAACATTAAAAATATCGGAAGAAAATAGTTACCTATTAGAAGAAGCCAACATAAATCCAAATACACTAACCAAAGATGATACAAATAAATACCTAATTACAAATCCAGTCTCAAAGTTAAACGTCATAGGAGCACATTTCGCAAAAACTTATAAGCAAAATGAAAACTTAGGACGGGAGGGAATTAACGAGAATAGTTAACGCAGAAATAAACAAGCTCAAAGACGAAATGACAAACGACACCTTAGAGAATAAAACAGTATCCGTTTTTTCGAGTAATAATAAGGCCGATAATCCTAACCAAACAGATAACAATATTGTTTATTTCACCAACTTTACGACATTAAAAAAGATTTTCAAAAAACTTAATAATAAAAAATCGTCAGGCCTAGATGGTATCCCAAACATAATCCTCAAAATCTCCCGGATAAAATTATATGGTACTACACAGTTTTATTTAACAACGCCTTAAACAATACATATTTCCCAAACAAGTGGAAAAAGGCAAAGGTCATAGCATTAACGAAAAAGGATAAAGACGGCTCCTGCCCTTCAAATCTACGACCTATAAGTCTCCTACCAAATATAAGTAAAGTATTTGAAGTCATAATAAATATACCACTAGTTTCCTTTTGCAACAAATACAATATTATCCCAGAAAATCAGTTTGGTTTTAGACATAAACATTCTACTATACATGCAATTAATAAACTCACTTCAGACATAAATTGGGCTCTTAATGCAAAACAAAGAGTAGGAGCATGCTTAATAGATTTAGAGAAAGCATTCGACACAGTATGGACAGAGGGAGTAATCTTTAAAATGATTAGGAAACATTTTCCGAGACATCTAATAAAAACCGTGTACAATATGATAACAAACAAATCGTTTATAATATCAGATGGTACAATAACTAGCAAAGCATTCTTGGTAAAAAATGGATTGCAACAAGGTACAGTAAATTCTCCAATAATATTTAATATTTTCAATAGTGATGTTCTCACTCTATTTGATCAAAACACATCCAACCATAAACGATCAATAGCTTTCGCGGACGATCTAATTATTTACGTTACAGATAATAAAACAAAAAGAATTAAGCAAGAACTTCACGAATTATTTGGGAAAATTCAAAACTATTATCACTCTTGGAAACTAAAAATAAATGCCAGTAAATGTGAAACTATAATATTTAGACAAAAATTAAGTAGTTTAAGTCATGCAGAGAGAGAACATTACAAAAACTTTAAAATTAAAGACAATGAAAATGAAGGTCAATTTATATCCCATAAAAACTGTGTCAAGTATCTCGGAGTTCACCTTGACGAGCAGCTACTCTTCCAAAATCATATTAAAATACAATTAGAAAAAGCAAAAAAAGCGTTTTGGAAACTAAAAAGATTATTTTATTCAAAGCAATTAAATAGGCAAATTAAAATTCTCTGCTACCAAACACTAGTTAGACCTATTATTACGTATGGAAGTGCTATATGGTACAATATATCAGCCTCGACAATGGAAAATATAAGAGTCTTTGAAAGAAAATGTTTGAGAGCGTGTCTCAGCACTTATAGAAGCGAAGCTTCAGAATATCGAAAATTTGTTAGTAATAAAAAGATCTATGATTTCGCAAACATACACCGGATCGACTGTCACATTCTAAAACTAATACGAAATCATTTTTCGCATGCATCCCAAATAAAAGATAATAGTTTAATATTTAGTGCTCTTTATCCAAACCCAATGTACTTTAACAAAACGATAAAAAGTGGATTTATTCCTCCTGAAGCGTTTCTTTATTTAGATGAAAGAAGTTACCTACAAGACAAAAAGGGTATTCCTATTATATACCACATCAAGCGAGACAAACGAAATAAATCAATAATGTATGATCCAAAACTAAGCGAAAATGAGTTAAATCGTGTAATTAGATATAATAAAGCCCTACCAAAACGAGATCTGATCGATAATCATAGAGCCAATGTGAAAAAGTATTGGTGGTTAAATAATAAATAAGTTACTATTTAAGATAATTTAGAAACATATTGTCACACCTTTGTAAATAATGTACATATGTATTATAATAAAATGTTAAATATAAGATTTCCCTACTTCCCTTCCTTATCCATTTTAATCCCCCTCCCCCAAAATGACTAATGCAGTTTTTATAGCCATTTTCTGCATTGAATATGACAATTACTGAATAGAGATCAAGAACGGTTATTTTATTCATAACAATCTTATGTTCAAAATAAAAGAAATTATTCTTTTAAAAAAAAAAAACTATCATGTATAATTTTACACAAAAGTTGTATGACTACGTGCGCTAGAATAAGCTTATTAGTCTATAGAAAATTTATGTAATTATCGTAATCTCTTTGTTTATTGGAGTTATTGTATACCACTTATGTATTTGTATTTTGGCTTATGAATAAACATGTTTAAACAAAAAAAAAACTGGTTCTCGTCCGATCACCAAAGTTAAGCAGCATTGGGCGCGGTTAGTACTTGGATGGGTGACCGCTTGGGAATCCCGCGTGTTGTTGACTCTCTCTCTTTTTGCATTTTTGCACATGAAAAAATATTTGAAAAATCTTTTTTGCCTAGTTTTCCATCTGTTGGTACGAGTTTTTTCAGCTAAGATTTGCTATGTACTCTATTGTCACTATTCTCCACCTGTCAAACAAGTATGATGCTTATGTAGCAGATATATCGAGTACTAAACTTTTCTGAGAAAATTGTCTGCCCGAACACGGACAAAAATAGTAAACAGAAGACTACCTTTCTTTTGACCGTTGCAAAGTGTGGGCCGTCCCTCGCCGCAAGTTACAAGACATGCTTATGCTTATAGAGATCGAGTGCACTTAAACAAAGACGACGTACTTTGTTTGAGACTTAAATACTGCCATAGTACGAATTGTCGTAGCCGATGTGATGCCGTCCATGACAGTCAATCGTGCATTAATCTTTGGTATCTCAAGTGCGTAGTCAAATCCAATTGATACAAACGGATTCTCAGTTTTGAATGGATTTTCATCAATTTCCAATACGATACATTTCCATTATCATCATTACCAATAGAATTTTGTACTCAATTACAAGTATTGGAACGAAAAATAAAAAATATCTTACCTTACAACAATTCTACAGATATGTTTCCACAAGTCAATCATATCTTTCGAGCAAAAAACTCTGCATCCATACCGACACTAAAAATTCCTCAAGAAAACAGTAATCTCTTAGAAGAAGCGGACATTGACTTGACAACTTTGACCAAGGATGACGCTAATAATTATTTAATAACAAATCCAGTTCCAAAATTAAACGTAATTGGAGTACATTTCACCAAAGCACATAACCAAAATAAAAACTTTGGCCGAGATGGATTAACTAGGATAGTTAATCTAGAAACAAATAAACTTAAAAATGAAATGACAGCAGAGTGTTTAGAAAATAGAACAGTATCCGTCTTTTCAAATTCTAATACCGCAGATAATCCTAGACAAATAGAAAACAATATTCCTTACTTCACCAATTTTGCTACATTAAAAAAAATATTCGCGAAACTTAATAATAAAAAGTCTTCAGGATTTGACGGTATTCCAAATATATCTCTAAAAAATCTACCAGAAAAAATAATTTGGTACTATACAATATTATTCAATAACGCACTAAATAATACATATTTCCCTAAAAAATGGAAAAAAGCGAAAGTGATAGCATTAACAAAAAAAGACAAAGATGGCTCTTCTCCTTCAAATTTACGACCTATAAGTCTTTTGCCAAATATAAGTAAAGTATTTGAAGTTATAATAAATATATCACTGGTCTCTTTTTGCAATAAAAATAATATCATCCCTGAAAATCAGTTCGGTTTTAGACACAAACACTCAACAGTTCACGCAATAAATAAACTGACATCAGACATAAATTGGGCATTAAATTCAAACCAAAGAGTAGGGGCTTGTTTAATAGACCTTGAAAAAGCTTTCGACACAGTGTGGACGGATGGAGTAATTTTTAAAATGATAAGAAAAAACTTTCCAAGATATTTAATAAAAATCGTTTACAATATGATAATAAACAAATCTTTTATTACAACTGATGGTACATTCTGCAGTAAAGAATTCATAGTAGAAAACGGTTTGCAACAAGGAACGGTCAATTCTCCAATTATTTTCAACATTTTCAATAGTGATATCCTTACTCTTTTCGATCAAAATAAGACAAATCACAAACGATCCATCGCCTTCGCAGACGATCTTATAATATATATAACAGGTAATAAGACCAAAAAAATTCAAGAAGATCTTCAAAATTTGTTTTTTTTTTTTTTTTGTTTTTTTTTTTTTTTTTTGTTCTTTTTTTTTTTGTTTGAAAAAATACAAGAGTATTACTACACTTGGAAGCTAAAAATTAATGCTAGCAAATGCGAAACCATCATATTCAGACAAAAGTTAAGCAGCCTTAGTTCCGTAGCGAGAAATCACTGTAAAAATTTTCAAATTAAAGCAATTAAAAATGAAGAACAGATTATCCCCCATAAAACATCCGTCAAGTATCTCGGGGTACATATCGATGAACAATTGCTTTTTCAAAAACACGTTAAAATTCAATTAGAAAAAGCTAAATCTGCATTTTGGAAACTAAAAAAATTATTTTATTCTAAACAACTTAATAAACAAGTTAAAACCCTCTGCTATCAAAGCTTAATTCGACCTATCATTACATACGGATGCCCGATTTGGTATAATATATCAGCCTCGTCAATGGAAAATATAAGAATTTTCGAAGAAAATGCTTTAAGAGCATGTCTGAGTACTTATAGAAGCGAAGCTTCAGATTACCGGAAGTTCATTAGCAATAAAAAATCTATGATTTAGCAATATACATAGAATTGACTGCTTTTATCCTAAAACTAATACGGAACCATTCGCTCAATCATCAAAAATAAAAAATAATAGCTTAATTTATAGCGCGCTATATCCCAAATCCAATGTATTTTTCGAAACGCTAAAGAGTGGTTTTTATACCTCCGGAAGCATTTGTTTACTTAGATGAAAATGGTTATCTACAGGACAAAAAGGGAATACCGATTATATATCATTTTAACAGAGAAAAACGAATAAAACAATAGCTTATGACCCACAATTAAATGCTATTGATTTAAACAATGTATGGAGGTTTAATAAATCCATACCAAACAAAGACGCTATAGATAAACATAGATCTAACATTAAAAAATATTGGTGGTTAAACAAGTGAAATTTCACAATTCTATTATGTTCAAAAAGAAATTTGTATCAAACATAGCTGTAAATATTGTACATATAATTTCGAATGTTAAATATAAGTTAGAAATAGTCTCCTACACCCTACATCCCACTCCCACAATCCTTTACCCCCATAAAAAGAAACTGACTAATGCAGTTTTATTGAGCCATTTTCTGTTGATATGACAATTACTGAATAGAGATCAAGAACGGTTAATTCAAAAATCATGTTCAAAATAAAAGAAATTATTCTTTTAAAAACTATCATGTATAATTTTACACAAAAGTTGTATGACTACGTGCGCTAGAATAAGCTTATTAGTCTATAGAAAATTTATGTAATTATCGTAATCTCTTTGTTTATTGGAGATATAATGTACACAATTATGTATTTGTATTGGCTTATGAATAAACAGTTTATAAACAAAAAAAAAACTGGTTCTCGTCCGATCACCAAAGTTAAGCAGCATTGGGCGCGGTTAGTACTTGGATGGGTGACCGCTTGGGAATCCCGCGTGTTGTTGACTCTCTCTCTTTTTGCATTTTTGCACATGAAAAAATATTTGAAAAATCTTTTTTGCCTAGTTTTCCATCTGTTGGTACGAGTTTTTTCAGCTAAGATTTGCTATGTACTCTATTGTCACTATTCTCCACCTGTCAAACAAGTATGATGCTTATGTAGCAGATATATCGAGTACTAAACTTTTCTGAGAAAATTGTCTGCCCGAACACGGACAAAAATAGTAAACAGAAGACTACCTTTCTTTTGACCGTTGCAAAGTGTGGGCCGTCCCTCGCCGCAAGTTACAAGACATGCTTATGCTTATAGAGATCGAGTGCACTTAAACAAAGACGACGTACTTTGTTTGAGACTTAAAATACTGCCATAGTACGAATTGTCGTAGCCGATGTGATGCCGTCCATGACAGTCAATCGTGCATTAATCTTTGGGTATCTCAAGTGCGTAGTCAAATCCAATTGATACAAACGGATTCTCAGTTTTGAATGGATTTTCATCAATTTCCAATACGATACATTTCCATTATCATCATTACCAATAGCTTTGTAAACGTATACTTTGCTGTTGTCAACTGCCATACCATGCTGAAAAAACTGGTTCTCGTCCGATCACCAAAGTTAAGCAGCATTGGGCGCGGTTAGTACTTGGATGGGTGACCGCTTGGGAATCCCGCGTGTTGTTGACTCTCTCTCTTTTTGCATTTTTGCACATGAAAAAATATTTGAAAAATCTTTTTTGCCTAGTTTTCCATCTGTTGGTACGAGTTTTTTCAGCTAAGATTTGCTATGTACTCTATTGTCACTATTCTCCACCTGTCAAACAAGTATGATGCTTATGTAGCAGATATATCGAGTACTAAACTTTTCTGAGAAAATTGTCTGCCCGAACACGGACAAAAATAGTAAACAGAAGACTACCTTTCTTTTGACCGTTGCAAAGTGTGGGCCGTCCCTCGCCGCAAGTTACAAGACATGCTTATGCTTATAGAGATCGAGTGCACTTAAACAAAGACGACGTACTTTGTTTGAGACTTAAAATACTGCCATAGTACGAATTGTCGTAGCCGATGTGATGCCGTCCATGACAGTCAATCGTGCATTAATCCTTGGGTATCTCAAGTGCGTAGTCAAATCCAATTGATACAAACGGATTCTCAGTTTTGAATGGATTTTCATCAATTTCCAATACGATACATTTCCATTATCATCATTACCAATAGCTTTGTAAACGTATACTTTGCTGTTGTCAACTGCCATACCATGCTGAAAAAACTGGTTCTCGTCCGATCACCAAAGTTAAGCAGCATTGGGCGCGGTTAGTACTTGGATGGGTGACCGCTTGGGAATCCCGCGTGTTGTTGACTCTCTCTCTTTTTGCATTTTTGCACATGAAAAAATATTTGAAAAATCTTTTTTGCCTAGTTTTCCATCTGTTGGTACGAGTTTTTTCAGCTAAGATTTGCTATGTACTCTATTGTCACTATTCTCCACCTGTCAAACAAGTATGATGCTTATGTAGCAGATATATCGAGTACTAAACTTTTCTGAGAAAATTGTCTGCCCGAACACGGACAAAAATAGTAAACAGAAGACTACCTTTCTTTTGACCGTTGCAAAGTGTGGGCCGTCCCTCGCCGCAAGTTAAAAGACATGCTTATGCTTATAGAGATCGAGTGCACTTAAACAAAGACGACGTACTTTGTTTGAGACTTAAAATACTGCCATAGTACGAATTGTCGTAGCCGATGTGATGCCGTCCATGACAGTCAATCGTGCATTAATCTTGGGTATCTCAAGTGCGTAGTCAAATCCAATTGATACAAACGGATTCTCAGTTTTGAATGGATTTTCATCAATTTCCAATACGATACATTTCCATTATCATCATTACCAATAGCTTTGTAAACGTATACTTTGCTGTTGTCAACTGCCATACCATGCTGAAAAAACTGGTTCTCGTCATTCGGCCTTGAACCTTCGACCTGGAAGGACCTCATTACCGAAGGTTACCTGCGACTAGCACTGACCGCCTGTGCGGCTGGTTATGAAGTAAGCTTTCGTAGAACTCAAGTGAAACTATTTAATGTGATCGAGTGTTCGTATGCAAGAAATTGAAATTCGTCAGCATTCGCGAAAACAAATAAATAACAGTGTGTGATATTATAATAAAAAATGAAAAAATTACCGCCTTAGGGCGAAAAGCTGACTACAGTGATTATTATTAAGTTTTAAAAAGCAGAAATATGAGTGAAAACGACGCGGAAGCTCGAGCAATATACTTGCTGCAAAAGCATAAAATAGGAAAAAGTGCATCATCAAACAGAACAACACCTAAAATTAATCCTCAGCCAAATTTAGTTGCTAGAGCGAAACAGATTGCATCAGTCAATCAAAAAGAGGTGACCGTCCATACGGATAAGATTATGGACACCGACGATGAAGGTATGTTTGAAGAAAAAAGAGGAAGTGACAGAAAACGAATCAAGAAAACAATACTAAATGAAGAAGATGAATCTTCCTTTCTCTCAATGAACAAATTTAATATACTTCACAACCTTGAAAATGAAGATAAATTATGGCAAATCAGCAAATCGATTAAAGAAAAAAATGACGCTGTAAGAAGAAAACGAACGCAGGTAAATGAGAATGGCAGAAGACAAGGGGAATCCCAGGAAAGCGAGTCGGAACTAGTTGACAATACAACAGGCCCATCATCATCGGATCATCAGCGTCGGTCACAGCAAACTAATAATACCACGCCCACAAAGAAAAAGGATCGCCCGCCCCCAATAAACATAATCCGACAAGACCCAAAAGATACTGCGACCCTCATTAAATCGCATAATATATCCGATTTTCGCATAAAACGTTTGCATGAAGGTAAGCACGTATTATATGTACAGACAATCGATGATTTCCATAAGGCAAAATCATTATTAAATAATGTTAACACTACATTTTACACCTATACACCAAAAACTGAAAAGCCTTTAACATTGTTAATTAAAGGCTTAAGCCATACTTACAGTTGTAATGAAATCTTAAACGAATTAAATCAACAAAATATACCAGAGGTAACATTCACGAAAGTTTCTGAGTTTAAAACAAAAAATTCAATTGCAAATAACAAAATATTACCCATTTTTCTTGCACAGGCATCGCCACATAGTACCTTAAAAAACATTTTTAAAATAAAACATATACACCATCATATTATTAAATGGGAAAAGCTTAAAAAAAGGGAAATAATACAATGTTTTAAGTGCCAAGCCGTAGGACATACGGCTAAAAATTGCTACATGGAATATAATTGTGTAAAATGTAGTGAAGCGCATGAACCGGGAAACTGTAAAATAATAAAGAATAATATTGTAGAAAAAGAAAAACTATTCTGCGTAAATTGTAACAAATACGGACATCCGGCATCGTACAGAGGATGTCCGAAATTTCTCGAATTAAAGAAAAAAATGCAAGAAAGAATCCGATCTAAGGCTCAAAATCTTAACAATAAAATGATAAATATAGCAAAAACAGTTAAACCGAACATATCCTTTGCCTCTATAGTTAAAAATGATACGAACCAAGTTAAAGAACAAATAGATCCTAATACTTCTAACAACATAACAAATAAGTCCGAAGATATATTAAATAACATTCTTCAAGCAATCGGCGAACTAAAAAGTACAATTTTATTAATCGATTCAAGATCAAAAAAGAATGAGGAAAGATTGAATTTACTCTGCAACGCACTTGAATTTAACTAAAAAAAATGGCTTCCACTTATATCCATTCAATTAATAATATAGATAATAATATCATTATTAAGAAGCACCCAATAAAAATAATATCTATAAACGTTAATTCTATAATAACTAATCAAAGGAGAGCAAATTTATTAAAATTTATCAATGAACACAATCCAGAAATACTGCTACTATCGGAAACAAAAATAAATAAAAATCACAAAGTAGAGTTTAAGGATTATAACATTATAAGAACAGATAGAGAAAATACAAACCAAGGAGGAGGTACAGCAATACTGATTAGAAAACCCTTCAAATATAACCAAGTTTTTCTATACCCGTTGACAAGCAAAACTGCTTTAGAAACCACAATAATTCACTTAAAAATTAATAATAATGAAAATCTTTATATCGTCTCGGCATACGCACCCCATGGAAACAACGAAGAGTTCAACACTCAATTTAAAAATCTCTTTAAAAAATTACATTTAGAAAAAACCGAAAACTATTTCATTATTGCTGGAGATTTCAATGCTAAACATACCAGTTGGAAAAATGATTGCAACAATACAAAAGGAAATTTCTTAAAATCTTGGATTAATAAAAACGATATATATTTCAAAACAAAACTCTATAGCACAGATTTACCTTCGTTCCCAAGAGGAAATTCATACTTAGACATTTGCTTAATAGACGCGAGAATAAATATAACTAATTTAATTAATAATAGCACATTAAAATCAGCAGATTATGACAGTGATCACAACGCATTGATTATTGAGATACGAATAGATAAATATGATTATTTAAATTTTGAGAAGCAAGAAATTCAAAACAAATTTAACTTTAAAAAAACAAATTGGAAAGTTTTCCAAACGGTATTAGACAAAAATTGCAAACTTGAGATCTCTAATAATGTTAATTTATCTAATAATGAAATAGACGATTTTCTTAATAGCATAGAAATACACATTCAAAACACACTAAATGAAGTAGTACCTAAAATTTCCGCCAAAAATTCTTGTGAATCATATCTTAATAAAAAAATTATAAAAATGCAAAAACACAAAAGCTATTTGCTTACACAAATAAATAAAATTAGAAGAAATTATTCATCAAAAAAACGCGACGACTTAGAAAATTTGAAAAATCTATTGAACGAAGTAAAAATACAACTAAAACAAGAATTTTGTAACTCAATTAACAAGTATTGGAACGAAAAAATAAAAAATATACCTTACAACAATTCTACAGATATGTTTCCACAAGTCAATCATATCTTTCGAGCAAAAAACTCTGCATCCATACCGACACTAAAAATTCCTGAAGAAAACAGTAATCTCTTAGAAGAAGCGGACATTGACTTGACAACTTTGACCAAGGATGACGCTAATAATTATTTAATAACAAATCCAGTTCCAAAATTAAACGTAATTGGAGTACATTTCACCAAAGCACATAACCAAAATAAAAACTTTGGCCGAGATGGATTAACTAGGATAGTTAATCTAGAAACAAATAAACTTAAAAATGAAATGACAGCAGAGTGTTTAGAAAATAGAACAGTATCCGTCTTTTCAAATTCTAATACCGCAGATAATCCTAGACAAATAGAAAACAATATTCCTTACTTCACCAATTTTGCTACATTAAAAAAAATATTCGCGAAACTTAATAATAAAAAGTCTTCAGGATTTGACGGTATTCCAAATATATCCCTAAAAAATCTACCAGAAAAAATAATTTGGTACTATACAATATTATTCAATAACGCACTAAATAATACATATTTCCCTAAAAAATGGAAAAAAGCGAAAGTGATAGCATTAACAAAAAAAGACAAAGATGGCTCTTCTCCTTCAAATTTACGACCTATAAGTCTTTTGCCAAATATAAGTAAAGTATTTGAAGTTATAATAAATATATCACTGGTCTCTTTTTGCAATAAAAATAATATCATCCCTGAAAATCAGTTCGGTTTTAGACACAAACACTCAACAGTTCACGCAATAAATAAACTGACATCAGACATAAATTGGGCATTAAATTCAAACCAAAGAGTAGGGGCTTGTTTAATAGACCTTGAAAAAGCTTTCGACACAGTGTGGACGGATGGAGTAATTTTTAAAATGATAAGAAAAAACTTTCCAAGATATTTAATAAAAATCGTTTACAATATGATAATAAACAAATCTTTTATTACAACTGATGGTACATTCTGCAGTAAAGAATTCATAGTAGAAAACGGTTTGCAACAAGGAACGGTCAATTCTCCAATTATTTTCAACATTTTCAATAGTGATATCCTTACTCTTTTCGATCAAAATAAGACAAATCACAAACGATCCATCGCCTTCGCAGACGATCTTATAATATATATAACAGGTAATAAGACCAAAAAAATTCAAGAAGATCTTCAAAATTTGTTTGAAAAAATACAAGAGTATTACTACACTTGGAAGCTAAAAATTAATGCTAGCAAATGCGAAACCATCATATTCAGACAAAAGTTAAGCAGCCTTAGTTCCGTAGCGAGAAATCACTGTAAAAATTTTCAAATTAAAGCAATTAAAAATGAAGAACAGATTATCCCCCATAAAACATCCGTCAAGTATCTCGGGGTACATATCGATGAACAATTGCTTTTTCAAAAACACGTTAAAATTCAATTAGAAAAAGCTAAATCTGCATTTTGGAAACTAAAAAAATTATTTTATTCTAAACAACTCAATAAACAAGTTAAAACCCTCTGCTATCAAAGCTTAATTCGACCTATCATTACATACGGATGCCCGATTTGGTATAATATATCAGCTTCGTCAATGGAAAATATAAGAATTTTCGAAAGAAAATGCTTAAGAGCATGTCTGAGTACTTATAGAAGCGAAGCTTCAGATTACCGGAAGTTCATTAGCAATAAAAAAATCTATGATTTAGCAAATATACATAGAATTGACTGTTTTATCCTAAAACTAATACGGAACCATTTCGCTCAATCATCAAAAATAAAAAATAATAGCTTAATTTATAGCGCGCTATATCCAAATCCAATGTATTTTTCGAAAACGCTAAAGAGTGGTTTTATACCTCCGGAAGCATTTGTTTACTTAGATGAAAATGGTTATCTACAGGACAAAAAGGGAATACCGATTATATATCATTTTAACAGAGAAAAACGAAATAAAACAATAGCTTATGACCCACAATTAAATGCTATTGATTTAAACAATGTATGGAGGTTTAATAAATCCATACCAAACAAAGACGCTATAGATAAACATAGATCTAACATTAAAAAATATTGGTGGTTAAACAAGTAAAATTTCAAAATTCTATTATGTTCAAAAAGAAATTTGTATCAAACATAGCTGTAAATATTGTACATATAATTTCGAATAAATATAAGTTAGAAATAGTCTCCTACACCCTACATCCCATTCCCACAATCCTTTACCCCAAAAAATAAAAAGAAACTGACTCATGCAGTTTTATTGAGCCATTTTCTGTATGATTATGCGAAAAAAAAATCAAAGTAATGATCAAAAATCAATGAATCATATGACCAATTAATTGTAACAAACATATATACTACGGAAATGTTATATGACTACGTGCGCTATAATAATATGCCTTTAGTCTTAAGGAACCCTAAATGTAAATTTAAATCTCTTCGTTTATTGGAGATATAATGTACACAAATTATGTATTTTTCTGGCTTATGAATAAACGTTTATAAACAAAAAAAAACTGGTTCTCGTCCGATCACCAAAGTTAAGCAGCATTGGGCGCGGTTAGTACTTGGATGGGTGACCGCTTGGGAATCCCGCGTGTTGTTGACTCTCTCTCTTTTTGCATTTTTGCACATGAAAAAATATTTGAAAAATCTTTTTTGCCTAGTTTTCCATCTGTTGGTACGAGTTTTTTCAGCTAAGATTTGCTATGTACTCTATTGTCACTATTCTCCACCTGTCAAACAAGTATGATGCTTATGTAGCAGATATATCGAGTACTAAACTTTTCTGAGAAAATTGTCTGCCCGAACACGGACAAAAATAGTAAACAGAAGACTACCTTTCTTTTGACCGTTGCAAAGTGTGGGCCGTCCCTCGCCGCAAGTTACAAGACATGCTTATGCTTATAGAGATCGAGTGCACTTAAACAAAGACGACGTACTTTGTTTGAGACTTAAAATACTGCCATAGTACGAATTGTCGTAGCCGATGTGATGCCGTCCATGACAGTCAATCGTGCATTAATCTTGGGTATCTCAAGTGCGTAGTCAAATCCAATTGATACAAACGGATTCTCAGTTTTGAATGGATTTTCATCAATTTCCAATACGATACATTTCCATTATCATCATTACCAATAGCTTTGTAAACGTATACTTTGCTGTTGTCAACTGCCATACCATGCTGAAAAAACTGGTTCTCGTCCGATCACCAAAGTTAAGCAGCATTGGGCGCGGTTAGTACTTGGATGGGTGACCGCTTGGGAATCCCGCGTGTTGTTGACTCTCTCTCTTTTTGCATTTTTGCACATGAAAAAATATTTGAAAAATCTTTTTTGCCTAGTTTTCCATCTGTTGGTACGAGTTTTTTCAGCTAAGATTTGCTATGTACTCTATTGTCACTATTCTCCACCTGTCAAACAAGTATGATGCTTATGTAGCAGATATATCGAGTACTAAACTTTTCTGAGAAAATTGTCTGCCCGAACACGGACAAAAATAGTAAACAGAAGACTACCTTTCTTTTGACCGTTGCAAAGTGTGGGCCGTCCCTCGCCGCAAGTTACAAGACATGCTTATGCTTATAGAGATCGAGTGCACTTAAACAAAGACGACGTACTTTGTTTGAGACTTAAAATACTGCCATAGTACGAATTGTCGTAGCCGATGTGATGCCGTCCATGACAGTCAATCGTGCATTAATCTTGGGTATCTCAAGTGCGTAGTCAAATCCAATTGATACAAACGGATTCTCAGTTTTGAATGGATTTTCATCAATTTCCAATACGATACATTTCCATTATCATCATTACCAATAGCTTTGTAAACGTATACTTTGCTGTTGTCAACTGCCATACCATGCTGAAAAAACTGGTTCTCGTCCGATCACCAAAGTTAAGCAGCATTGGGCGCGGTTAGTACTTGGATGGGTGACCGCTTGGGAATCCCGCGTGTTGTTGACTCTCTCTCTTTTTGCATTTTTGCACATGAAAAAATATTTGAAAAATCTTTTTTGCCTAGTTTTCCATCTGTTGGTACGAGTTTTTTCAGCTAAGATTTGCTATGTACTCTATTGTCACTATTCTCCACCTGTCAAACAAGTATGATGCTTATGTAGCAGATATATCGAGTACTAAACTTTTCTGAGAAAATTGTCTGCCCGAACACGGACAAAAATAGTAAACAGAAGACTACCTTTCTTTTGACCGTTGCAAAGTGTGGGCCGTCCCTCGCCGCAAGTTACAAGACATGCTTATGCTTATAGAGATCGAGTGCACTTAAACAAAGACGACGTACTTTGTTTGAGACTTAAAATACTGCCATAGTACGAATTGTCGTAGCCGATGTGATGCCGTCCATGACAGTCAATCGTGCATTAATCCTTGGGTATCTCAAGTGCGTAGTCAAATCCAATTGATACAAACGGATTCTCAGTTTTGAATGGATTTTCATCAATTTCCAATACGATACATTTCCATTATCATCATTACCAATAGCTTTGTAAACGTATACTTTGCTGTTGTCAACTGCCATACCATGCTGAAAAAACTGGTTCTCGTCCGATCACCAAAGTTAAGCAGCATTGGGCGCGGTTAGTACTTGGATGGGTGACCGCTTGGGAATCCCGCGTGTTGTTGACTCTCTCTCTTTTTGCATTTTTGCACATGAAAAAATATTTGAAAAATCTTTTTTGCCTAGTTTTCCATCTGTTGGTACGAGTTTTTTCAGCTAAGATTTGCTATGTACTCTATTGTCACTATTCTCCACCTGTCAAACAAGTATGATGCTTATGTAGCAGATATATCGAGTACTAAACTTTTCTGAGAAAATTGTCTGCCCGAACACGGACAAAAATAGTAAACAGAAGACTACCTTTCTTTTGACCGTTGCAAAGTGTGGGCCGTCCCTCGCCGCAAGTTACAAGACATGCTTATGCTTATAGAGATCGAGTGCACTTAAACAAAGACGACGTACTTTGTTTGAGACTTAAAATACTGCCATAGTACGAATTGTCGTAGCCGATGTGATGCCGTCCATGACAGTCAATCGTGCATTAATCTTGGGTATCTCAAGTGCGTAGTCAAATCCAATTGATACAAACGGATTCTCAGTTTTGAATGGATTTTCATCAATTTCCAATACGATACATTTCCATTATCATCATTACCAATAGCTTTGTAAACGTATACTTTGCTGTTGTCAACTGCCATACCATGCTGAAAAAACTGGTTCTCGTCCGATCACCAAAGTTAAGCAGCATTGGGCGCGGTTAGTACTTGGATGGGTGACCGCTTGGGAATCCCGCGTGTTGTTGACTCTCTCTCTTTTGCATTTTTGCACATGAAAAATATTTGAAAAATCTTTTTTGCCTAGTTTTCCATCTGTTGGTACGAGTTTTTTCAGCTAAGATTTGCTATGTACTCTATTGTCACTATTCTCCACCTGTCAAACAAGTATGATGCTTATGTAGCAGATATATCGAGTACTAAACTTTTCTGAGAAAATTGTCTGCCCGAACACGGACAAAAATAGTAAACAGAAGACTACCTTTCTTTTGACCGTTGCAAATGTGGGCCGTCCCTCGCCGCAAGTTACAAGACATGCTTATGCTTATAGAGATCGAGTGCACTTAAACAAAGACGACGTACTTTGTTTGAGACTTAAACTACTGCCATAGTACGAATTGTCGTAGCGATGTGATGCCGTCCATGACAGTCAATCGTGCATTAATCTTTGGGTATCTCAAGTGGCGTAGTCAAATCCAATTGATACAATCGGATTCTCAGTTTTGAATGTTTTTTCATCAATTGCCCATAGGATACATTTGGATTATTATCATTACCAATAGCTTTGTAAACATACATTTGACTGTCGTCAACTGCCATACCATGCTGAAAAAACTGGTTCTCGTCCGATCACCAAAGTTAAGCAGCATTGGGCGCGGTTAGTACTTGGATGGGTGACCGCTTGGGAATCCCGCGTGTTGTTGACTCTCTCTTTTTGCATTTTTGCACATGAAAAAATATTGAAACATCTTTTTTGCCTAGTTTTGCAACTGTTGTTACGAGGCTTTTCAGGTAAGATTTGCTATGTACTCTATTGTCACTATTCTTCACCTGTCAAACAAGTATGATGCTAATGTAGCAGTTATATCGAGAACTAAACTCTTCTGAAAAATTGGTCTGCCCGAACACTGACAAAAATAGTAAACAGACGACTAGCTTTCTTTTGAGCGGTGCAAAGTGTGGCCCATCCCTCGTCTCAAGTTACATGACATGCTTAAGCTTGTAGAGATCGAGTGCACTTAAACAAAGACAGACTTTGTTTGAGACTCAAACTACTGCCATAGCACGAATCCTCGTAGCCGATATGTTCGCCGTCCACGACAATCAATCGTGGATTAATCCTTGGATATCTCAAGTGCGCGTTCGTACGTGCCGTACTCGTAGTCAACTCCAATTGATACAATCGGATTCTCAGTTTTGAATGTTTTTCATCAATTGCCCATAGGATACATTTGGATTATTATCATTACCAATAGCTTTGTAAACATATAGTCGACTGTTGTCAACTGCCATACCATGCTGAAAAAACTGGTTCTCGTCCGATCACCAAAGTTAAGCAGCATTGGGCGCGGTTAGTACTTGGATGGGTGACCGCTTGGGAATCCCGCGTGTTGTTGACTCTCTCTTTTTGCATTTTTGCACATGAAAAAATATTGAAACATCTTTTTGGCCTAGTTTTGCAACTGTTGTTCACGAGGCTTTTCAGTTGAGATTTGCTATGGACTCTATTGTCACTATTCTTCTACCGGTCAAACAAGTATGATGCTTATGTAGCAGTTGTATCGAGAACTAAACACTCTTCTGAAAAAATGGTCTGCCCGAACACTGACAAAATAGTAAACAGACGATAGCTTTCTTTTGAGCGGTGCAAAGTGTGGCCCATCCCTCGTCAGTTTACATGACATGCTTAGCTTGTAGAGACGAGTGCACTTAAACAAAGAAGACTTTGTTTGAGACTCAAACTACTGCCATAGTACGAATCCTCGTAGCCGATATGTCGCCGTCCACGCACAATCAATCGTGGATTAATCCTTGGATATCTCAAGTGCGCGTTCGTACGTGCCGTACTCGTAGTCAACTCCAATTGATACAATCGGATTCTCAGTTTGAATGTTTTTTCATCAATTGCCCATAGGATACATTTGGATTATTATCATTACCAATAGCTTTGTAACATATAGTCGACTGTGTGTCAACTGCCATACCATGCTGAAAAAACTGGTTCTCGTCCGATCACCAAAGTTAAGCAGCATTGGGCGCGGTTAGTACTTGGATGGGTGACCGCTTGGGAATCCCGCGTGTTGTTGACTCTCTCTTTTTGCATTTTTGCACATGAAAAAATATTGAAACATCTTTTTTGCTAGTTTTGCAACTGTTGTACGAGGCTTTTCAGTTGAGATTTGCTATGTACTCTATTGTACACTATTCTCATACCTGTGAAACAAGTATGA
This sequence comes from Sycophaga agraensis, assembly GCA_018906755.1. Classification (NCBI taxonomy): domain Eukaryota; kingdom Metazoa; phylum Arthropoda; class Insecta; order Hymenoptera; family Pteromalidae; genus Sycophaga; species Sycophaga agraensis. Next base: position 27,124 of record JACCIE010000288.1, read on the forward strand.
TGCTTTATGTAGCAAGATTATATCGAGTACTAAACTCTTCTGAGAAAAATTGGTCTGCCCGAACACTGACAAACATAGTAAACAGACGACTAGCTTTCTTTTGAGCGGTGCAAATTGTGGCCCGTTCCCTCGTCTCAAAGTTACATGACATGCTTAGCTTGTAGAGATCCGAGTGCACTTAAACAAAGACAGACTTTGTTTGAGACTCAAACTACTGCCATAGCACGAATCCTCGTAGCCGATATGTCGCCGTCCACGACAATCAATCGTGGATTAATCCTTGGATATCTCAAGTGCGCGTTCGTACGTACCGTACTTGTAGTCAGCTCCAATTGATACTAACGGATTCTCAGTTTTGAATGTTTTTTCATCAATTGCCCATAGGATACATTTGGATTATTATCATTACCAATAGCTTTGTAAACATATAGTCAACTGTTGTCAACTGCCATACCATGCTGAAAAAACTGGTTCTCGTCCGATCACCAAAGTTAAGCAGCATTGGGCGCGGTTAGTACTTGGATGGGTGACCGCTTGGGAATCCCGCGTGTTGTTGACTCTCTCTTTTTGCATTTTTGCACATGAAAAAATATTGAAACATCTTTTTTGCCTAGTTTTGCAACTGTTGTCACGAGGCTTTTCAGTTGAGATTTGCTATGTACTCTATTGACACTATTCTCTACCTGTCAAACAAGTATGATGCTTATGTAGCAGTTGTATCGAGAACTAAACTCTTCTGAAAAAATTGGTCTGCCCGAACACTGACAAAAATAGTAAACAGACGACTAGCTTTCTTTTGAGCGGTGCAAAGTGTGGCCCATCCCTCGTCTCAAGTTACATGACATTCTTAAGCTTGTAGAGATCGAGTGCACTTAAACAAAGACAGACTTTGTTTGAGACTCAAACTACTGCCATAGCACGAATCCTCGTAGCCGATATGTCGCCGTCCACGACAATCAATCGTGGATTAATCCTTGGATATCTCAAGTGCGCGTTCGTACGTACCGTACTTGTAGTCAGCTCCAATTGATACTAACGGATTCTCAGTTTTGAATGTTTTTTCATCAATTGCCCATAGGATACATTTGGATTATTATCATTACCAATAGCTTTGTAAACATATAGTCAACTGTTGTCAACTGCCATACCATGCTGAAAAAACTGGTTCTCGTCCGATCACCAAAGTTAAGCAGCATTGGGCGCGGTTAGTACTTGGATGGGTGACCGCTTGGGAATCCCGCGTGTTGTTGACTCTCTCTTTTTGCATTTTTGCACATGAAAAAATATTGAAACATCTTTTTTGCCTAGTTTTGCAACTGTTGTCACGAGGCTTTTCAGTTGAGATTTGCTATGTACTCTATTGACACTATTCTCTACCTGTCAAACAAGTATGATGCTTATGTAGCAGTTGTATCGAGAACTAAACTCTTCTGAAAAAATTGGTCTGCCCGAACACTGACAAAAATAGTAAACAGACGACTAGCTTTCTTTTGAGCGGTGCAAAGTGTGGCCCATCCCTCGTCTCAAGTTACATGACATTCTTAAGCTTGTAGAGATCGAGTGCACTTAAACAAAGACAGACTTTGTTTGAGACTCAAACTACTGCCATAGCACGAATCCTCGTAGCCGATATGTCGCCGTCCACGACAATCAATCGTGGATTAATCCTTGGATATCTCAA
>JACCIE010000289.1:0-28673 GCA_018906755.1 Sycophaga agraensis
CCTACTCATCGCGGAGACCGCGAGTTTGGAAATTTAAAGAAAAATTGAGATTCGGCAGACTCTTTGTTCCAAAATTTTTCAAAAAGATTCGAAATCGTATTTTTAAACTATTCGATACGCCGATCTGTCGGCAGACGGCCGAGCCGAGTAGTTGTAAAGTAATTTGGCGAATTTGCCGACTTGAATATTTGAAACAAAATTGGCGATTCGGGCGACTAGCGGTCCGCCAGTTTGGAAATTTAAAGAAAAATTGGAGATTCAGCCGACTCGCGGTCTGCGAGTTTGGAAATTTAAAGTTAAATTGGAGATTCAGCCGACTCGCGGTCCGCGAGTTTGGAAATTTAAAGAAAAATTGGAGATTCGGCAGACTCTTTGTTCCAAAATTTTTCAAAAAGATTCGAAATCGTATTTTTAAACTATTCGATACGCCGATCTGTCGGCAGACGGCCGAGCCGAGTAGTTGTAAAGTAATTTGGCGAATCTGCCGACTTGAATATTTAAGAAAAAATTGGAGATTCAGCCGACTCGCGGACCGCGAGTTTGGAAATTTCAAAAAAAATTTGTTACAGCCTACTCGCGATCCGCGAGTTTCGAAATTTGAAAAAAAATTTGATTCAGGCGACTCGCGGTCCGCGAGTTTGGAAATTTAAAGAAAAATTTTGGGGATTCAGCCAACTCGCGGTCCGCGAGTTTGGAAATTTAAAGAAAAATTGGAGATTCGGCAGACCTGTCGGCTGACGGCCGAGCCGAGTAGTTGTAAAGTAATTTGCCGAATTTGCCGACTTGAATATTTCAAACGAAATTGGAGATTCGGCCGACTCGCGGTCCGCCAGTTTGGAAATTTAAAGAAAAATTGGAGATTCAGCCGACTCACGGTCTGCGAGTTTGTAAATTTAAAGAAAAATTGGAGATTCAGCCGACTCGCGGTCCGCGAGTTTGGAAATTTAAACAAAAACTGGAGATTCAGCCGACTCGCGGACCGCGAGTTCGGAAATTTCAAACAAAATCGGAGATTCGGCAGACTCTTTGTTCCAAAATTTTTCAAAAAGATTCGAAATCGTATTTTTATCTATTCGATACGCCGACCTGTCGGCAGACGGCCGGACCGAGTAGTTGTAAAGTAATTTGCCGAATTTGCCGACTTGAATATTTCAAACGAAATTGGAGATTCGGCCGACTCGCCGTCCGCCAGTTTGGAAATTTCAAAAAAAATTTGTTACAGCCTACTCGCGATCTGCGAGTTTAGACTTTTGAAAAAATTTGATTCAGGCGACTCGCGGTCCGCGAGTTTAGACTTTTGAAAAAAATTGATTCAGCCTACTGGCGGTCCGCGAGTTTGGAAATTTAAAGAAAAATTGGAGATTCGGCCGACTCGCGGTCCGCCAGTTTGGAAATTTAAAGAAAAATTGGAGATTCAGCCGACTCGCGGACCGCGAGTTTGGAAATTTAAAGAAAAATTGGAGATTCGGCAGACTCTTTGTTCCAAAATATTTCAAAAAGATTCGAAATCGTATTTTTAATCTATTCGATACGCCGACCTGTCGGCAGACGGCCGGGCCGAGTAGTTGTAAAGTAATTTGGCGAATCTGCCGACTTGAATATTTAAAAAAAAATTGGAGATTCAGCCGACTCGCGGACCGCGAGTTTGGAAATTTCATAAAAAATTTGTTACAGCCTACTCGCGATCCGCGAGTTTAGACTTTTGAAAAAAATTGATTCAGCCTACTGGCGGTCCGCGAGTTTGGAAATTTAAAGAAAAATTTTGGGGATTCAGCCAACTCGCGGACCGCGAGTTTGGAAATTTAAAGTTAAATTGGAGATTCAGCCGACTCGCGGACCGCGAGTTTGGAAATTTAAAGAAAAATTGGAGATTCGGCAGACCTGTCGGCTGACGGCCGAGCCGAGTAGTTGTAAAGTAATTTGCCGAATTTGCCGACTTGAATATTTCAAACGAAATTGGAAATTCGGCCGACTCGCGGTCCGCCAGTTTGGAAATTTAAAGAAAAATTGGAGATTTAGCCGACTCGCGGACCGCGAGTTTGGAAATTTAAAGAAAAATTGGAGATTCAGCCGACTCGCGGTCCGCGAGTTTGGAAATTTAAAGAAAAATTGGAGATTCGGCAGAATCTTTGTTCCAAAATTTTTCAAAAAGATTCGAAATCGTATTTTTAAACTATTCGATACGCTGACCTGTAGGCAGACGGCCGGGCTGAGTAGTTGTAAAGTAATTTGGCGAATCTGCCGACTTGAATATTTAAAAAAAAATTGGAGATTCAGCCGACTCGCGGACCGCGAGTTTGGAAATTTAAAGAAAAATTGGAGATTCAGCCGACTCGCGGACAGCGAGTTTGGAAATTTCAAAAAAAATTTGATTCAGCCGACTCGCGGACCGCGAGTTTGGAAATTTAATGAAAAATTGGAGATTCAGCCGACTCGCGGACCGCAAGTTTGGAAATGTCAAACATAATCGGAGATTCAGCCGACTCGCGGTCCGCGAGTTTGGAAATTTAAAGTTAAATTGGAGATTCAGCCGACTCGCGGACCGCGAGTTCGGAAATTTCAAACAAAATCGGAGATTCGGCAGACTCTTTGTTCCAAAATTTTTCAAAAAGATTCGAAATCGTATTTTTAATCTATTCGATACGCCGACCTGTCGGCAGACGGCCGGGCCGAGTAGTTGTAAAGTAATTTGGCGAATTTGCCGACTTGAATATTTGAAACAAAATTGGCGATTCGAGCGACTCGCGGACCGCGAGTTTGGAAATTTAAAGAAAAATTGGAGATTCAACCGACTCGCGGACCGCGAGTTTGGAAATTTCAAAAAAAATTTGATTCAGCCGACTCGCGGACCGCGAGTTTGGAAATTTAAAGAAAAATTGGAGATTCAGCCGACTCGCGGACCGCGAGTTCGGAAATTTCAAACAAAATCGGAGATTCGGCAGACTCTTTGTTCCAAAATTTTTCAAAAAGATTCGAAATCGTATTTTTAATCTATTCGATACGCCGACCTGTCGGCAGACGGCCGGGCCGAGTAGTTGTAAAGTAATTTGGCGAATCTGCCGACTTGAATATTTAAGAAAAAATTGGAGATTCAGCCGACTCGCGGACCGCGAGTTTGGAAATTTCAAAAAAAAATTGTTACAGCCTACTCGCGATTTGCGAGTTTCGAAATTTGAAAAAAAATTTGATTCAGGCGACTCGCGGTCCGCGAGTTTAGACTTTTGAAAAAAATTGATTCAGCCTACTGGCGGTCCGCGAGTTTGGAAATTTAAAGTTAAATTGGAGATTCAGCCGACTCGCGGACCGCGAGTTTGGAAATTTAAAGAAAAATTGGAGATTCGGCAGAATCTTTGTTCCAAAATTTTTCAAAAAGATTCGAAATCGTATTTTTAAACTATTCGATACGCCGACCTGTCGGCAGACGGCCGGGCCGAGTAGTTGTAAAGTAATTTGGCGAATCTGCCGACTTGAATATTTAAAAAAAAATTGGAGATTCAGCCGACTCGCGGACCGCGAGTTTGGAAATTTAAAGAAAAATTGGAGATTCAGCCGACTCGCGGACAGCGAGTTTGGAAATTTCAAAAAAAATTTGATTCAGCCGACTCGCGGACCGCGAGTTTGGAAATTTAATGAAAAATTGGAGATTCAGCCGACTCGCGGACCGCAAGTTTGGAAATTTCAAACATAATCGGAGATTCAGCCGACTCGCGGTCCGCGAGTTTGGAAATTTAAAGTTAAATTGGAGATTCAGCCGACTCGCGGACCGCGAGTTCGGAAATTTCAAACAAAATCGGAGATTCGGCAGACTCTTTGTTCCAAAATTTTTCAAAAAGATTCGAAATCGTATTTTTAAACTATTCGATACGCCGACCTGTCGGCAGACGGCCGGGCCGAGTAGTTGTAAAGTAATTTGGCGAATTTGCCGACTTGAATATTTGAAACAAAATTGGCGATTCGAGCGACTCGCGGACCGCGAGTTTGGAAATTTAAAGAAAAATTGGAGATTCAACCGACTCGCGGACCGCGAGTTTGGAAATTTCAAAAAAAATTTGATTCAGCCGACTCGCGGACCGCGAGTTTGGAAATTTAAAGAAAAATTGGAGATTCAGCCGACTCGCGGACCGCGAGTTTGGAAATTTCAAACAAAATCGGAGATTCGGCAGACTCTTTGTTCCAAAATTTTTCAAAAAGATTCGAAATCGTATTTTTAATCTATTCGATACGCCGACCTGTCGGCAGACGGCCGGGCCGAGTAGTTGTAAAGTAATTTGGCGAATCTGCCGACTTGAATATTTAAGAAAAAATTGGAGATTCAGCCGACTCGCGGACCGCGAGTTTGGAAATTTCAAAAAAAAATTGTTACAGCCTACTCGCGATTTGCGAGTTTCGAAATTTGAAAAAAAATTTGATTCAGGCGACTCGCGGTCCGCGAGTTTAGACTTTTGAAAAAAATTGATTCAGCCTACTGGCGGTCCGCGAGTTTGGAAATTTAAAGTTAAATTGGAGATTCAGCCGACTCGCGGACCGCGAGTTTGGAAATTTAAAGAAAAATTGGAGATTCGGCAGACTCTTTGTTCCAAAATTTTTCAAAAAGATTCGAAATCGTATTTTTAAACTATTCGATACGCCGATCTGTCGGCAGACGGCCGAGCCGAGTAGTTGTAAAGTAATTTGGCGAATTTGCCGACTTGAATATTTCAAACAAAATTGGCGATTCGGGCGACTAGCGGACCGCGAGTTTAGACTTTCGAAAAAATTTGATTCAGCCTACTCGCGGTCCACGAGTTTGAAAATTTAAAGAAAAATTGGAGATTCAGCCGACTCGCGGACCGCGAGTTCGGAAATTTCAAACAAAATCGGAGATTCGGCAGACTCTTTGTTCCAAAATTTTTCAAAAAGATTCGAAATCGTATTTTTAATCTATTCGATACGCCGACCTGTCGGCAGACGGCCGGGCCGAGTAGTTGTAAAGTAATTTGGCGAATCTGCCGACTTGAATATTTAAGAAAAAATTGGAGATTCAGCCGACTCGCGGACCGCGAGTTTGGAAATTTCAAAAAAAATTTGTTACAGCCTACTCGCGATTTGCGAGTTTCGAAATTTGAAAAAAAATTTGATTCAGGCGACTCGCGGTCCGCGAGTTTAGACTTTTGAAAAAAATTGATTCAGCCTACTGGCGGTCCGCGAGTTTGGAAATTTAAAGAAAAATTTTGGGGATTCAGTCAACTCGCGGACCGCGAGTTTGGAAATTTAAAGTTAAATTGGAGATTCAGCCGACTCGCGGACCGCGAGTTTGGAAATTTCAAAAAAAATTTGATTCAGCCGACTCGCGGACCGCGAGTTTGGAAATTTAAAGAAAAATTGGAGATTCAGCCGACTCGCGGACCGCGAGTTTGGAAATTTAAAGTTAAATTGGAGATTCAGCCGACTCGCGGACCGCGAGTTTGGAAATTTAAAGAAAAATTGGAGATTCGGCAGACTCTTTGTTCCAAAATTTTTCAAAAAGATTCGAAATCGTATTTTTAAACTATTCGATACGCCGATCTGTCGGCAGACGGCCGAGCCGAGTAGTTGTAAAGTAATTTGGCGAATTTGCCGAGTTAAATTGGAGATTCAGCCGACTCGCGGACCGCGAGTTTGGAAATTTAAAGAAAAATTGGAGATTCGGGCGACTAGCGGTCCGCCAGTTTGGAAATTTAAAGAAAAATTGGAGATTCAGCCGACTCGCGGTCTGCGAGTTTGGAAATTTAAAGTTAAATTGGAGATTCAGCCGACTCGCGGTCCGCGAGTTTGGAAATTTAAAGAAAAATTGGAGATTCGGCAGACTCTTTGTTCCAAAATTTTTCAAAAAGATTCGAAATCGTATTTTTAAACTATTCGATACGCCGACCTGTCGGCTGACGGCCGAGCCGAGTAGTTGTAAAGTAATTTGGCGAATCTGCCGACTTGAATATTTCAAACGAAATTGGAGATTCGGCCGACTCGCGGTCCGCGAGTTTGGAAATATCAAAAAAAAATTGATTCAGCCGACTCGCGGTCCGCGAATTTGAAAATTTAAAGAAAAATTGGAGATTCAGCCGACTCGCGGACGTGTAGATGGTGTTCTAATTATTTTTGTCAATTTTTTTGTATTACAATATAATATTAGTTTTAAAAAACTATTCTTACTTTTGTAATTATTTTGTAACGAAAAAAAACGGACTTATACTTTCATTGTTATTTGTACTAAAATTTTTCATAAAATTATAAAAATAGAACTAATGTTAAAACTAAATTTAATAACATGCCTTAATTATTCGTATTATGGTGTAATAAGTAGCTCATAACAATAATATTTTGACTCATAAGTTTTTAATATTAACGTAAGTTATAATGTGGAAGGATGCAAATAATACAGTTGCAAATGATTCTTCAAAAAAAAGAAGATACAAATATCTTAATTTTGGAATAGATTTATATTTTAAAAAATAAATTAAAATTTATATTTTAGATAAAATATTCTTAATTTTTTTTTCAAATATATTTATTAAAAATATATGTTGGTTTAACAAAATTAGTACATATAAAAATATATACATTACATAAACATTTTTATCTAACATGTTTTGTATATAAATTTGGTAAAAAAATATTCTATATACATTATTTTTCAATTATAAATCATATATGATTTTATTTAGCAGAATAATAGTAATGTCATTTTTTTTAAACTAATAAAATAACCTAAATATTTCATTTAACAATCATTTTTACACTATTTACAAAAATTGCTTTTTAAATTCTATAATTTTATATTCAATTTAAATTTTATTGCACATTTATTTTTTTACTTAATAGAAAAAACTTAAAAATACATTTTTTAAAAATGTAAAAACTTCTTAATTATTTTATTATATTTGAAAACATTTGAAAGTTTTGTTAATAAAAATAGTATATATGTTGCTTTGTAGTAAATTAATTTTTAAATTTTTCATATACAACTGACATTTCTGGTCTGTGTTCTGCTAGCTTATTTGAACACCATTTTCCTAATAAAATTAAGTACTTATAAACTTCATCATATTTTTCTCCTGCTCTCTTATCTTTAAGTAAATGTATATCTCTATCTTCAAAATTGTCAACATATTCTTTTAAGCGTTTGTTGCTAGGTCTTGACTTATCATAAGCTGATAAACCAGTTGCTAATTCAAATAAAACTATACCATAACTGTAAGTATCAATTTTAGTTGATAAATTCCTTCCAAAAATGTATTCTTCTGGTAGATAGGGTCTGGTACCTTGAATTCTACTGACCTAAGATGATTTAGAAGCATATTTATCAATTGTTGTACTGACAAACTAGCAATGAAAAAATATTTCTTAAACTTACTTTTAAAGAGTCATCAGAAGAACCTTCTCTTGCTAGACCAAAGTCTCCAATTTTTGGTTCAAAGTTTTTATCTAAAAGAATATTGGCACTTTTAATATCTCCATGAATTAAAGGTTTTTCGTGTATTGTATGAAGGTACTGCAATCCACGAGCCGTTCCTTTTGCAATTTCTTGGCGCTGCAACCAATTCAATGGCAAAGACCCTTGTTTTAAATGTAGTCTGTCTTCTAATGAACCATGTTTCATACATTGATAAACAAGACAAGGTGCCTCACCACCTATACTGTATGCGTACAATGGTAAAATATTTTCATGTGGCAAAGAGTTTAATATTCTTATTTCACGAAATGACTGTTCTAATTGTAATGCATAACTTTCATCATAATCTGAACCTCTTGGCTCAATTTTTTTAATAGCCACTTCAGTATTTTTCCATATTCCTATGTATTATTAAAATTATTAGATTACTACAAAATAATGTTATTGTAACAAATAAATAGTATTTGTTACATAGTAAATAAGTATAAGATATTCTATTGCTTTATTTTAACCTTATCATATACCTTTAAAAACTGTTCCAAAGCCTCCTTTTCCTAATAAATTTTCTTTTTTCCAGTTATTTGTCGCTAAAGCTAATTCGTTATATGGAATACGAGGCAGTAATGTTGAAAATATTGCAGGCATGGAAGCTAATAAATTATTTGAATTGCTTGGTGTTTCATTTTGTTGTTCAATTTGAATAGGCTGATTTAATATTTTTGATGATTCTTCATTAGAACTGGTGTGTACGATGACTTTAAATGCATTTTGATGAGGTTTTTCATTTTGATTAAAATTTTGTACTCCAATTTTTAAATCTTTAGTGTCTTTCTTTAGTCGTCCATTAAGAAGAAGCTTTTGAAGATTTCCTTCTCCATTGTACAAAAGAACATGGTATTTACTGTCAATAAAAGATTTTAATGGTACCATTGATTGATAATGTTGCATTCGAGAGAGTAAAATAAATAATTCTAAAATAGTGTGATTGTGATGTCCCCACATAGTTAATAGTTCATCAGTAGGATTTTGCTCTTTTCTCAAATTTTGTATTTCAAGTACATCATATCCCATCCAAACACCTATTATAAAATAATCCACGAAATAAGCATTAATTAATACATTATATCTGTACAGATGAATAAAAGAAAATTTTGTGTCATTAAATTAGTTACAAGTTACTCCTAAGTATTACTTGCAAGTACTTACCTGCAAGTTCTTCCCATTTGTTATTTTGATTTAATATTTTGCACAATTCCGATCGTTCGATATATGGTAAGTTGTAAATATACTTATAATTTTCAAGGTTGGATGCCATTTCTTCGTGTCGTTTATAAGCGTTGATTAGATTATTAGAACTCAAATAGATCTAATAGCTCGTGATACCGTACAGGGTGGATCTGGGCCTCTTAGGGCCTTTAAAATCAGCTCCAGGCCTCCAGCTCTTATCCCATTCCAATCAATCCAATATAATAATTGAATGACTGACAAAGTGGCCGATTCCCGAGTATGTTGTTATGTTCCATTTGAGAGGGCGCTTCAATCATAAGAACTAGAAACTAGATAGAGATACTAAGGTAAACAGGTAATAGGAGAGAGGCTGAACTGAAATTTAATCCACATAATGGTGTATTTAGAAGTATTTGTATAGTGTATCTATAAGTGTGTTGAAAATTAGAAATGTTTCAATCACATTTATTGATAGTTTCAGTCGTCATTCGATTGTTTAACCCATTTCTTCCCAAGCGGACATTCTACAGTCGATATATTCTATATATCCTTAAAACCAACACTTGAAGTTTAGGCAACATCAGACGATCGTATTTAAATTTAAGGTTCTGGTGGCGTGTTTTACCGAGGGGCCACGCACTCTTTTTTTATGCAGTTGAAATCTTTTTTGAATCGCTTGAAATCTTTTGCAATCCCTGTAATCTTCCGAGTTCGTTGACAATTTCACAGAAATCCGGAACTAAATTCGCGCGAGGCTCCGCCAGGCCTACGGGCGAGTGGTGGGGGGATTTCAAAAGATTGCACGGGATTTCAATGAGCTTCGACAGGATTCTTCGGGACTCGCTCGATTTCAACACGGATTCTTCACTTTTTCGAAGAGTAGGCACATAACATAATATTATAAAGTTTGAAGCAAACATAACAGATAACAATGATTAATCCTTTATCTATATAATCTCATATAATTCTATCATGTGGTAGAAATATCTTTGATATCGTTTATTCTCATTAGAATAACATTATAATGTATAATATTATAAAAATATGTATTAAAATACATTATTAATTTCAAAAAAGCAGTTTGCCTCGAAAACTTTAATCTGATTAGGAGCTTTTCTCAACCAATGTAGTACAATCGTTGAATAGTAAATAATTGATTAATAAATAGTTGATTAATAAATAATGTGTATGTATTTTACAGTACATATAATATATTTTATAATAAAAAGTATTTAAAGCATTGAGTAAATGTTCAACAACCATGAATAAAGATTCTTTATGAATTTAATTATGTAATAACGTTATCTATATTAATATCTATATATGTGTATAAAAAGCTAAAATTCTAAACTTTACGAATTATCTATGTGAGTATTTATTTTTAATTTATTCGTTTTGTTTATACTTAAGTTAGATTCCGACTACAAATGAATATATAGTGATTTCCGTGAAATGGTTTTTGACAGAATATTATTGTTAATTTAAATAATATTTTTATTATCTACATTACTGATTATCTTGGCGATTGTAAGTCTTTTAAACGAGCTTTTAAACTTGAATTATACACATGTAAAGATATTCTTTAGAAATGATATTGAAACAATTAATTATAATAAGTTGAATATAAGTTCTCTTTAAAGATATGTGGCGGAGCATGTATCAAATTAATATTGAAATATTTTCAAACTTTTATGCTTACTAGTGATTGTTTTAAATTTAATAATATTTAATGCGAATTTCGTAAAAATAAAATAAAAACAAGGTTTATTAGTTTATCGGACATGGATGTCTCGTAGAAAACAAACATGTGCAGTGAGTAATTCTAAAACAAATAAAAAATGAGCTATGTTCCTCAATTAAAAAATAATTGCTGCTTATAATCGGACACGAATAAAGCTTATATGAGATTCATAAACGGTTACATAAAAATATTATAAAATATTATTTTGAAACTTTTCAAAATTTAAGAAATTTTTCAAAATTTTTGAAATTTTTCAAAATTTTTGAAATTTTTCAAAATTTCTCAAATTTTTGTATTTAATTTAAATTTTCTTAACTTTTCTTCACAATAATCATTCAATATGAATCAAAAACATTAGTACTAAGGCGCTTTAGAGTCCCCAATGGTGAATATGTCGCCCGAAGCTTATGGCAGGCGACCGCTAGGTGGCGACAACCAACTCGCTATCAAAGTAGACCGTCCAGGGTTATAAGTAACCGCGAGAAATTCAAATTGTTATCGCTTCTCGGCCTTTTGGCTAAGATCAAAGTGTAGTATATTATTAATTTCAAACATGCAACACATTGAACCAATTGCGGTTATCGAAGGAGGAGCAGCGAACGCTGACGCTCCAATTAGAAATAACAACAATAATCGGGGAGGGAGAGGCAACAATCGCAGAGGTGGACGAGGCCGAGGCGGAAACAACAACAGAAGACCGCCGGCTAATAACCATCTACAGCCACCTCCGCGTGCAAATCCACCTGTGGTTCCAAAACCACAACACCTTTCAAAGACAGCTTCACCGATACAGAAAGATCCTCTGTATCTTGAGGCTTTCGTTGTTGAAGGTGACAAAGGATTTGTTGAACAGCCTGGTCTCAACAATTAGCCAAGGGCCTTATGGCTGAAACATATGCTGAAGTTAAACCTCCCCCGGGAGGAAGTACGCTTAAAATGTGACTATAAATCTGTTCTTATCAGCTTGATATCTGGTACGCTCCCAATTAGGGAGCCAGAATATCGAACTGATTTTTGGAAATCGGCGGAGTGTCTGGGGCTTGCTCCGACTCCGCCACGGGTCGACCTAGCATTGCAGTACCGCAAGGAGTGGCCCAATTATTCAATTAAAACACAAAATCTTTTTCTTTTACAGTATTTTACCTTACGAAATTTTCAAAATATAATTTTGAAATTTTTAAAAAAAAATCGCAAACTTTTTTTAAAATTTTCGAATTTTTTACGCCGACCTGTCGGCAGACGGCCGGGCCTAGAGTTGTATCGCTTCTCGGCCTTTTGGCTAAGATCAAAGTGTAGTAGCATGTGTTGCCGCTATATGTGGCAGCACCTGCTGCTGTTACTTTGACTGCTCCATGGAGCCCGCGCAGAAGACCTGCGCGGAGGGGGGGGATATTGTTATATTCCTCCCCATCCAGGAGGCCGAGGAGCTTTCCTGCCCCCTATGTGTTGGTAGGGGGATTTACACCGGGAAGACTAAGGTGGAGAACCTGGTTCGCCACCTTAAGCAACATCATTCCGCCAGTGCCGTGAAATACCGGTGCTGGAAGTGTGGGTTCATGGCCGCTCCGGAGAAGAAATATCCCCGGAAGCTGGTCATGGCCCACACTCAGGAATGTCTTCCCGGTGTGGCCCCCCCTGCCAACCCTACGGCTGCGGCTAGGCGGGCGGCAATAAGGAGAGAGCTGGGGATCGCCACCGTCCCCCGCGCGAGGCGCCAAACCACGGGGAACCGTGTCGTCGAGCAGAACATCGGCTCAAGCATTACCCCACCAGGGCCGACTACTTCGGCATCTAATCCACCTGGTGGGGCGCTCGACGACACGGGAGACTTTGTGTCTCACCCCCCGTGGGGGCGCAACGTGCTGGAGGGGGTGACGGCCCCGGCTGTCCCCTTAGCCCAAACACCATCTCGGGCGCCGCCTGTGGCTCAAACACCATCTAGGGCACCGCCTGAGGCCCGAACACCATCCAGGGCCAGGGCCGACCGGCAAGCTGGTCCCCTTCCGGAGGGGACCCCCCCTGTTCCAGGCAGTCCTCCTCAGACAGCCATCCTGGCAGGTTTATCAAATACGATCAACCTGTCGGAGTCTGAGGAGGAGCTATTCTGCTCACCAACAGCGAGCCCATCTACTGCCTGGAATGTGGCGGCTACCTCCGGAGAGGAACCAGCCCCGGAAGAACCCTCCCAGGCCCGTACTGTGACCCCCGCTGCATCCCAGCAGCCGAGGTCCGATGCCCCTCGCATCCCCCTTGGGGAGCCCGCAGCCCCTCCCGCACCCCATACTGGCCAGCCGGCCGTTCCCCCCAGATCGGGGATGAGTCGATTACAAACCGGCATTGTCTCCGATCTGGAGGGAGTTACCGACATTCGGCAGCTCGAGGTTCTTATGCCCCGAGTTATGTCGTTTGTCGGACGGAAGGCCTCCAGGCGGGTGCGGGAGGCCCGTGCCACAAGACCGGCAAGGCAGCAGGGAGAGCAGGGCGCCAGGAATCGTCCCGATCGAGTCATAGAGGCCACACGGCTCCAGACATCTTACCGCCGTCACAAAAAACGGACTGTCCAGAGGATTCTGGCAGGTTCTACCGGGACCTGCCAGATATCGAAAACATCCATTACTGAACATTTCAGTAACCTGGCAGTCCGTCGTGACGGCGAGGCCGTGTGGTCCCCGGTTTCGATCGGGAGGAACCCACTGCGGAGAGCGCTGAGCTCCTAACTCGCCCGTTTCTGGCAGGGGAGGTGGGTAGGGTCGCTTAAAAAGCGATCAAATACCGCCCCTGGCCCTGATGGGCTGTCCTATTCGGACATCAGAGCGGGTGACCCGGGAGCTCATGTCATCTGTGCGCTCTTCAACGCAGTATTGCGGATTGAGGAAGTCCCCTCTTGTTGGAAGGAAAGCAACACCATCCTGATCCACAAGAAGGGGGCAACCGATGATATCCGCAATTGGCGCCCAATAGCCTTGGGGAACACAGTCCCCAAGCTATTTGCAGCTCTCCTTGCTGCTCGGGTTAAGAGGTGGGCCGTTGCCAATAAGAGGCTCAGCGACTGCCAGAAGGGCTTCCTGGAGTTCGAGGGGTGTTATGAACACAACTTCGTGCTCCAGGAGGCCATTAGGGCAGCCGCGAACAAAGGGGGAGAGCTGGTCGTTGCCTGGCTTGATTTAGCCGACGCTTTCACCAGCCTCCCCCACTCTTCCATCCAGAGAGCCCTTACTGGCCATGGCCTACCTCTTAAGGTCCGCAGCGTCATCGCGGCACTCTATGCGGGCTCCTCGACTCGTTTTATAACGAGCGAGGGGCTCACGGACCCTATCCTTATTTCGTCGGGGGTAAGGCAGGGCTGCCCTCTCAGCCCCGACTTGTTCAAACCTAACCCTGGAGGTGGTCCTTCGTGAGATGGACCGAACAGGGGAGGGTTGTACAGTCGGGAGTAGGCCAATAACATCACTAGCCTACGCTGATGATATGGCAGTCCTAGCTGACTCCCCCGACGGAATGAGGAGGCTGTTGGAGGCAGCAGAGAAGTCGACACGCTCGGTCGGGCTCTCCTTCAATCCCGCTAAATGTGCACATTGCACATTGACGCGGGGGGGAGAGTCCGACCGACCGTATTCCGCCTTCAGCAGGCGGACCTGCGCCCACTTGAGAGCACGCAGGCCTACGACCATCTGGGCCTGCCACTGGCTATGAGGTGAGGCAGACGCCAATTTCCACCTTGGCGGGTCTCGTGAGGGACGCAAACAAGATCGGTGCGTCCCTCTTGGCGCCCTGGCAGAAGTTAGAGGCAACGGCAGTATTCTTGCTGCCACGCCTCGACTTCATTATGCAGGGCGCCCATGTGGAGAAGGGAGTGCTTGACCGCGGCAGACAAGGCAGTCAAACGCCTAGCTAGGCAATGGCTGCAATCTCCCTCAGCGAGCGAGCGCCGAAATCATCGCCCTCCCCCCGTCACAAGGGGGAGCAGGCCTGGTGCCGCTCGGTGACCTGTACGACCTGCTCACCGTGGCCCATGCATACAAAATGCTGTATGCGTGTGACGCCACGGTGAGTCAGCTCGCTATGGGCACCCTGAGGGAGGTGGTCTCCCAGAGGTTGCGTAAGCCAGCCAGTAATACTGACCTGGCCCGCTACCTCACGGGGGATCTGGACATGCCGCGGTCGAGCGCTCGTTCTTCATATTGGGGCCAGAGTCCGAACTGCAACCCTGCGGTGTAAAGCCAAGATAGGGTTGCAGTGGATCTGGTCCAACGAGACCGACTGCCTCCAAGTGGCCAGTGGAGCCGCGGTTGTCGGCCCGGCACGCCGAAATACATCGTCGGCATTCTGCGCCGCAAGTCTGTTCAGACACTATGCGGGATCGCTCCTTGCCAAACTAGACCAAGGCAAGGCTTTCGAGGTCCTCCGGAGGAGTAGGCACTCCTCCTACTTTCTCCGGAGTGGCAGGAACATCCGCTTTTGCGACTGGAGGTTCATCCATCGTGCGCGCCTAGTGTTGTCAACGCAGCAATGCGCTGGATTGTTGGGGGGGATAGCGCTGATATGCAGAGGAGACAAACTCTTCGAGCTCAAAATGCAGCCCCAAATATCTCAATTAAGCAAAACCAATTTTTGAACAAATTTCTAAAAAAACTATACCTGAGGTACTACCCCCGATTCAGGCCCACTCGTATCTCTTTCTTTGGATGTTTAAACCACACTAAGCCATCCAATACACTAGAAGGATGAGTTTCCCGCGTTATACCAGACGACGCTGGACCAGCCGCCGCCCACCTTTTTTCAAATTGTGGCAATTACTTATAACCCAGGACGGTCTACTTTGATTGCGAGTTGGTTGTCGCCACCTAGCGGTCGCCTGCCATAAGCTTCGGGCGACATATTCACGTTTCGGGACTCTAAAGCGCCTTAGTACTAATGTTTTTGATTCATATTGAATGATTATTATTAAGAAAAATTAAAAAATTTTAAATTAAATACAAAAATTTGTAATTTAATTTTTAATTGAATTTATATTTCATATTTCGTATAAATTTATATTATTAATCGATGAATTTTATGTAATAAATAGAAATAAAATAACCAATTTCAAATTACTATACAAACTTTATTTATCATTTATATTTACAATTGATTTATATAACTTTGAGTTCTATATGCCATTCTAGTGTGCCAGAACCCCCCTACTTTCTGGCACAGTGTGCTTGAATCCCCCTACTTTCTAGCACATCGTGTGCCAGAACCCCCCTACTTTCTAGCACAGTGTGCTTGAATCCCCACAGTTTTTAGCACGCCGTTGGTCCGAAATTCCTGCTGT
This sequence comes from Sycophaga agraensis, assembly GCA_018906755.1. Taxonomy (NCBI): domain Eukaryota; kingdom Metazoa; phylum Arthropoda; class Insecta; order Hymenoptera; family Pteromalidae; genus Sycophaga; species Sycophaga agraensis. The sequence continues at coordinate 15,691 of JACCIE010000289.1, forward strand.
TTCTAGCAGTGTGCTTGAACCCCCACAGTTTCTAGCACAATATATGTGCTTGAATCCCCACAGTTTCTAGCACACCGCGAAAGCGTGACGTCAGCGTGCAGGTTCTGTCAGGCAGCGCTCGCGAGCCATGCGCTCGGCTGTCTCTCTCTTTGTCACACGCACATGCTCGCGTATTCTTAATTATGATATATAAAGCGCGTATATCTGTTGATTTACATGGCTAAATGTAATACTAAGTATAGTATTGTATAAAATGCAATTTAAAATTTTATACAGATTAATTTTATATTATATAAAGATTAATTATAATCTATTAATTATTAATTATTATTAATCTAAGGAATTCATCATATTTATCTTTTTTTATGTTTTCCTTCTAAACTAATAAATAAAATCGTATTAATTATTATAAAATAATAATAAATTTAACGAAAGAATAAAAATTAACTTTTTTTTTTCTTGCAACCAAAGTATAAAAATAATAAGATATACTTTGATGAAAGAATATACATATACATACATATATGTATAGATATACATACACATACATATATATAGATATATATATATGTATGTATATATATTCTTTACACGCTTCAACTGCGGATCAGGTTTATACAAGTTTTTCACATCACCGCTAATGGGATTGTACTGGATTATGCGATCATGCAAATCAAACAGTAAGCTGATGTGTTTTCCGGAAAGTTATCTCGTGATTCGAACTCTAAACGTACGTCGACGGGTGCATTTTTCAATACTTCATTTTGTTTAGAACAATCGATGACATAGAGAGGACAGTGAGTGATAAATTCTTTCTTTTTCAAAATAGGTTCAGCATTTTTCTCATAGTATGCACTTTGGAAATTTGCATACATATCATACAAAATTGCGTATTGTTCACGATTTATATCGAGATTCAGATTACTGTATGGATAGTACTGCGAATTTAGAAAAAGTTTTACATTACTTAGATTACAGTGATCAAAGCGATTGGCATTGACTGTTTTAGAATTTTTTCTATTCGTTTGAAAAGCTAAAACAATGAATCGTGGTTTTTCCAACTGAGTTGATGTCTTAACTGTCCAAACATGTTTAGTTGAACTTGGCAGTACTGGATACTCATATAACTGCCAACTTCTGAAGCTCATGCTAATCGGTTTATTCTTCGCTATGTAATTTAACAGACGAATTTTATAGGCATTGGATACAACGACATAGGGCATCAACCACTCAATTCTCGTTAATTCAATCTTGAATTCTTCATAAATTGCCGCATTATTTTCATCTCGTGCTCCAGATTGAATAACCGCATTCAAATCATTTCTCGATCTGATTAGTATGAGTTCGTGCTTGACATTAGCTATGACTTTTCGATAATCTTCGGCAAATCCAAGGATCATACTCAATGGAATGGCAACGTCGTAATAGCCTTGATTGTTTGTTAAACTTTGAGTTTCAGCAACATCGAGCCAACCAGCATTTTCTGCAAGAACGCTCTGACTCGGATGAAGTGATAGCCATCCTTTTATAAGAGTTGTTAAGCCAACATTTTTGCATTTATCAATTTCTACAGCATTAATTTCATAGCGAATTTCCTCAAACATTTGACAGAATGCATTGTTTACGAGCGTCGTATGTGTTACAGCAGTCCCATCAAACTTTGTAAGTCTACCACAAATGTGTAACAGACTTCGCGATGGAAGAAGGTACAAATCTTGATGTTGAATGAAGTCAATTCGAATCTCATCGCTGTTATTGTACGAAGTAGCAGTATAAGGTTGATGTGGATGTAGTTCATAGTGAGCCAGAGACTCATCGAAATTCACAGGAGACTGTATATTTAGAATATCGTCCATGATGTTTCTTTTTATCTTTTTTCTTCGTGAAACAACAAAATAATATGCAAATTACTTTCCACCGAGATTGCCAATGACTCTCAGGTTTAGACTTTTTAGAAACTGAATGTTTCGCCGTGTTAACGCTTTGGATGTACGTTGATGACTGATCGGTCGACTGCATATCGACTTGCTTATATAGCCTCTACCAACTTTGTTAGACGATTCCCATCGTTATATTTGTTTAAGATGCAATCTGACAGTAACTATTTCTCCGCGAAAATTCACCAAATTTCCGTCTTGATCAACTATGCGTAATTGTAGTAGAGTTATGCTTCGAACGGTGACTGGAAGGTAAATGACCTGCGATGGTGCTTCAATGATCTTATATCCCGGCGGTACTGTGGGAAAGAACTCGTGTATTGTATGATCAAGGCGTCCGTTGATGTAGGCTCCTGATGTAATATTACACTGTACTCGAAGAGTGTTAATCTTGAGAATCGATACAGGTAAGTCTGAGCTATGTGTTATATTTGCTGAAAGCAGTCTACGAGTGAAACCGAGTAATGGAGCAATAGAATCCGGCGGTTGAAAATCAATGTTGTGACTGCATTTGATAATGCTACGCAGTGTATTATTATTGGATCTCAAACTGAATGAAACACCTTTATGAAGGAGTGCCTGATGAACATAAGTATCTATATCCTCGATTTCATAACTACCTGTAGGTAAAACAATTATTTCCTCGTCAACGTATAACTTATTAGCACCTGTATCAATATTAGGTATCGAATTGAAGGTTAAGAGTTCGACTAAGCCAAGAACGTAATTTTCATATGGCGATAGTTCAATTGGAGGAAAAAATTCGGCTTTCAGAACAGATGATGTATCTGATAGAGTCAATGTCAATGAGCTTTCCATGATAGCTTGCAATGAAATGACTAAATTCTTCATTGTTCACACTTTATATAGTCTTTTGGACAAAAAATTTGAGACAAAGATGTCCACAGTTGAAGGTATTATAATCTTGATATCTTTCGTGATTATACTTGATTTCATCAACTTGTAAGTACATTAATAAATCAATAGGTGGCTGAAGATCTCCAAAACTATCAAAGTAAAACTACATCATTCCCTTGCTTACGATACGCCACCCAATGTGTTCCTGGACCATCAGCATCATCAAGATTTACTACAGCTGATTCTCGATAATGCGGTCTACCAGTAGGTAACGCATTTCTCATAAATACTCCTCGAAAGTAAGGAATTTTTAACTTCTTAGCATATTTTAGTATATCAATATCAGTGAGGGCTCGATTTGGTAACTTTACTTCAAAGATGCTTTTTTTTTTTGATATTACTTAATCCGCTTACCAAAGGAAAGCTCTTCCATCTTTTTATTGTGTCTTCGGGCTTCTTCCAACTGTAGTTTTGCAGCACTGGCATCATTGATTGTCTTAGCAATACCTGCTGCACCACCAGCAAGTGCGCCAGCGGCACTTAAGCCAGCAAAAATTGGCACTACAAAAGGTAGAAACCCTCCTACTTTCGAATAAACCGGTAAAATTCGTGGGATGATTACATTGTTTTTTCCACCAACCTCTTTAACCGCATTGCGAGCACCTTTCAAGGCTGAAAGAATAACTTTATGGGAATTATTAGAGGAAACTAGAGAATTAGATGCAGCCTTGATAATTTTACTGAGATGTGTTGATGATGATGATCTCTTTGTTCTTTTTCTCACACCCATCCCAAGTTTAGACTTTAACTTCATGATATTTGATACGGAGTAAGCTGCTACCTTTTCACCAATGTTAGCGTCTTTCGCTAAGACTCTCTTCCAAGCTTGATTAGCTAAAACTTATCGGCAGCTTTTCGAGCCTCGATGTTTTCACGATTCTGCGAATAAGTTATGTCGTGTTCTTTGCAAGCTCTATCGAGATGGTTTATTCCGGGATCTCCTCGAGTTAAGCCTTTATTTAATTTAGTACCAGGTCCGCAATACTGATATCCGGGTAAATGAAGTTCGATGTAATTTTATATTGTAAAATTTTTTAATTTTTTAATTTTATAATTTTTAATTCAATAAAATTGAACTAAAATATAAATTAATTATATTTATTTTTTTTGCTTAAGAATACGACTATTTAATTGTAGTGTATGTGTGCGAGATAGTATGAAGTATGAATGAGTTTATATGAAGTTTATATGAAGTATATATGGAGTATATATGGAGTATGAATGAGTTTATATGAAGTATATATGAAGTTTATATGAAGTATATATGGAGTATATATGGAGTATGAATGAGTTTATATGAAGTATATATGGAGTATATATGAAGTATATATGGAGTATGAATGAGCTTATATGGAGTATATTTTCCCCTATGATTATGTCAGCTCTTTTGGCAAACTTAAAGAAGAGAATTTACCCTCTAAAGAATCATTCTACAGCAAATTGTATGAGTGCGATATTACCGACGAGGAATATGAGCACGCGAGAAATGTGTGGAGTATGCTAAATGTGAAAACACTCGGTGAATATTCAGATATTTATCTGAAAACTGACGTGCTTCTTTTAGTAGATGCATTTGAAAATTTCCGAACAACGTGTATAAATGCATATGGATTAGATCCTGCGAATTATTACACCACTCCTGGATTAACATGGGATGCTATGTTAAAATATACAGGTATTCAGCTTGAACTTTTAACAGATATTGACATGTTGTTGTTTATTGAAAGAGGTATTAGAGGTGGAGTAAGTCAATGCTCCAATCGATATGCGAAAGCCAACAACAAATACATGAAGGAGGGTTACAATCCTCATGAAGAAGAGAAGTACTTGATGTACTTTGACGTCAATAACATGTATGGATGGGCGATGACACAATGTTTACCTCAAGGAGAGTTCAAGTGGGTTGAAAATGTTGATCAAATAGATTTTTTCAACATTCCGGACGATCATATACATGGATACATTCTAGAAGTTGATCTAGAGTATCCTGATAGTCTCCACGATGAGCATAAAGATCTTCCCTTGTGTCCACAGCATATGGCTCCTCCGACCTCGAAACAGAAGAAGCTTTTAACTACGCTCTATAACAAAGAACGATATGTCATACATTACAGAGCTCTCAAACAAGCTATCACGCATGGACTTATTTTGCAAAAAGTCCACAGAGTTCTGATGTTCAAGCAAAGTGCCTGGTTAAAGTCTTATGTCGATTTGAATACCAAGAAAAGAAAGCAAGCTACTAATGAATTTGAAAAACTTTTTTTTAAACTACTCATCAATGCTGTGTACGGTAAAACAATGGAGAATGAGCGTAAACGTGTCGATGTAAAGTTAGTGAAGAACTGGAATGGCCGATATGGAGCTAAGGCATTGATTGCGAGACCTGATTTTCATAGCCGATCAATATTTGATGAAAATCTCGTAGCTGTGCAGCTTGCTCGAACAGAAATTTCAGTGAATAAACCGATATATGTCGGATTATCTGTACTTGATATATCCAAAACCCTCATTTATGATTTCCATTATGGATATATGAGAAAGGTAGTCGGTGACAAGTATAAAATTTTATATACTGACACAGACAGCTTAATCTATGAAATTCAAGGCTTTAACATATATGAAATCATGAAAAGAGACATTGAAAAATTTGATACGTCGGATTATCCTGATAATAATGTATTCGGTTTACCACGCAAGAACAAAAAAGTAATTGGAATTATGAAAGATGAGTGTAACGGAAATATAATGAAAGAATTCGTGGGTCTTCGCAGTAAAATGTATGCATTTGAGATAGAAGGCGGAAAAAACTATCAAGAAAGCCAAAGGGATTAAAGCTAAAGTGGTACAGTCTACGATTCGTTTTGAAGATTACCGCGAGTGTTTGTTCAATAAAAAAACTCTATCTCGTGAGCAAAATAATATATGTTCAAGACTACACAACGTCACTACCGAAAAACAAGTAAAAATGGCCTTAAATCCATTTGATGACAAGCGATATCTTGTTGCAAACTGTACGGACACGCATCCTTGGGGGCACTTTAGTATAATGGATGATGAACAGTTGCTACAAGTTTTACAAGATGTGGAGGAGGGAGAAGCCTACGAGGTGGAGGGGCACTTGCTACATAAGGAGGCTCAACAGAGAGCTGAGCATATTCGTCCAGTTGCCGAGCTAGAGGAAGGACAGCCTCCAAACAAGAGACCAAGAGTCTAATCCATTAGTTGAAATTATTAAAGTAAGATCTTTATCTTATCTCTCTCTCTCTCTCTCTCTCTCTCTCGATTTCTCTCTCTTAAAAAAATTGCTTTTTTTCTTTTCAGAATGGAAAAACTTAATAAAATTTGCAACCAAACGTTCCTTCCGAGGAAACGTATGGATGAGTTGGAGGCAGACAAGGTCTATATGGTTTCTTCAATAAAGGCCATCACAACAAGATTTGGTCTTCGATTTGTGGTCATACTCAATGCAGAGTTCCAAGTATTCCTACCAGAGCGAGTAGCGAAAGCTCTAGAAAAAAATGAGCGCTTAGTGGAAGAAATGGAGGAGAAGGCTAATAAATATGATTTAGGGCTCAAATACTATGGGAATAATAAGTTTGAATTTTGTTAATGCTAAAAGAAAAAAAAAAATGTAAATAATGCAAATATAATTAATTAATGTATTTATTGAAAAAAAAAATAAATGAAAAAAAATAAAGAGAAAGTTCGAAGAGGAGAAAAAACAAATGGTGATTTACCGGTTATTCTCCACAGGTGTGGGCGTAGGTGGGGCCCCCCACCACTTTCTCTTTATTTATGTTTGATACTTTTTTTACATCATTGATTTATCTATCCACGTGTTGTGGGAATCATCGAAACCCAACCATTTAACATATACTTTATCACCGCGTTTCTTAATAACTTTTTCCACGAGATAAATGCCTGGATACTGCACTTTAGAGAGTTCCTCTTCGTAGAAACTACCGCTCACAGGTTGATACTTGTAGTCCTTCAAATGGTAAGTAATTGGATTCGTTTTGGATACTTTAACAATCGCGAAGATCTCCGTTGACCAGTTAGCCGTATATCCTTTTTCAAAGTTCTGTTTAATCTTACTTACGCGTACTTTATCATTCAACTTAAATTTTGGCTTTTTATTATGAATCGGTACTTTGGAAGAGAATCGGCTTCATTCGCATCTGTAACATCCTTTGGCTTTACACCTATAGTTCTATGTTTAGTTTCGTTGTATGATTGTAACAAAACCGGTAGTATGTCTAGCCATTTGTAGTTTCCACGAAGACTAAACTGTATCCACATTTTGTTTTTTAATGTTCGATTAAATCTCTCACAAATAGATGCTTTAAGATTGCTATACGTAGAGTAAAGATTGATCTTATATTGTTTCATAAGACTATGAAATATGGTGTTATAAAATTCCTTTCCTCTATCTGTCTGCAAATTTTTTGGTATTCGACCTTCAACTAATACAGACTTCATAGCTGCAGTAACATTTTTACCTGTTTCTGTTTAATTGGTACAGCCCATACAGCCCTTTGAGAAAACATCAATAATTGTCAACATATACTTGTAACTTTTATTTTCTCGAGAATATGGTATCATTTCAACCAAGTCAGCTTGCCATGTTTCATCGAATCCTCGAACATCGAATTGACGACGAGAATAATTTCGACGAGCAGGCTTATGTAACTCCTCAACTACTACTCTTTTATAATCCATCTGTAGATGTTTACTATTTAGCGTCCAAAGTGTGAATGTTTTGAGATATAGTATGAATTATGTCTTTCATAGTACGTATCTCCACTTCTAAGCTATTTAACTTCGTATCTATTTGATCTCTATGAGCCTCTAAATTGATATAATCACTTCTTAATCTGGATGTGATATCTTGCATTTTACTGATTTTAATTCTAATTACACTATGGAGAGTACCTAGATTTACAGCATCATTCAATTGGATAGGTGGAGCAAGACTACAAAATCGCTTGTTCTCCAAGTCATGCTGACCATCAGCAGTGATTTTAAAACCTATGCCTGGAGGACCACGACTACCTACACTTTTCTTCTTCAGATTACGTCCGAATACGTCAACGCTCATGATGGAAATGAATGAATTACGTATACAACTCAATATATATAGCCAGCTTCGCGCAGTTCCTCTACAATTGAATGAATCTCATTGGTATGACTGGGATGACCGGCTGATGTCTCAGACAACAGAAGACGTAGTCTGTCTACTAGTTCATTCGGATCATCCCAATAGATATAATCCATTCTCATATCTCGTTTTGCAATTTTGAATGGGGGTATTTTTTTTCTTTCTTCTTTTAATTCACCCCCTGCTTTGGATGAGGATAATTTTCGCTTTACTAATGTTTTTAATGGTGGTGTAAAGAGAGGAAGAATAAAATCGGTATACTTTTTACTATTATGCACGCGAATTGATTCATCAGATCTAAATTGTTTTTTATGAACGCAGGATAACTCGAAAATCTCTTTATAATTTTCTAAATCAATAGCTGTAATTAACTGTCTATTAGGATATTTAGACATCACTAAGTCTAGTAATCCTTGAGTTTTCGCGAATTTTTTATTATTATTTAATATGATATGAGTATCATTGAAAAGGATCTGTGAATGTCCAATCATGTATCCATCATTTTCCTGACGTACTCCATAAATTTTATCCAGATTTTTGTTGTATCTGGAATCGAGCATCAGTGCATGGTTTGTATTTGAGGTTGTAGCTTCGTCGTCTTCATCAGCGTTCTCAAAATCAGTTATCTCAGATCCTTTGAGCTGTGATATATTATTATTATCACTCTGAAATGTATATGTATCATCAAGAGCGCTATTTGATGAAAAAGATTCATTTATATCTTCGTTGAACTCCGAGTCAATGCTGGATTTATTAATCTTCAAATTCTCTGATGGTTCTTGCTTTGGATTATGGATATTATTGTCTCCTTCAATTGTCATAGTAGTATGTGTAACGAGTTTTTGAAGAGGATCCACTATTGGTTTGAATGTTTCCCCAATGGCTTTTTTAAAATTTTCTTTACCAAATTTTAGCAAGTTGTATTTATGTTTAACAGCATTTCGAGCTTTGACAAGCTCTTGAGGAATATTCTTTTTCTCTTCTAAATCTGACATGTTAGCGCATCAGTGGTTAACAACGAACTGTTTACCTCACACTATGCACACCCTATATTTATAGCGAAGGTGTCAAATCCTTTTCTATATCGACCGTTATTGATCGGACTATCTTTATCAATCATTAAGAATGCATATTTATCATCTGTCCAACATTTTGAGCATAAATTTAAATTTAGTATAGGACATATCAGAATTCACATGATCATCGTACACGTGCTTCAAATTGACATCATCTTGTCTGAAGATCACTAATATATTAACATTATCTCTCACAAGATGTTTGGGTATATGTGCGTATGACTGACATAGATAGAAACAATCAACATTCTTATGCCTTCCCATACAGAAATATGATCTGATATGGTTTTGCTTTTCGCAGGCTAAAGACTCCACCTCTAATACCTCTTTCAATAAACAACAACATGTCAATATCTGTTAAAAGTTCAAGCTGAATACCTGTATATTTTAACATAGCATCCCATGTTAATCCAGGAGTGGTGTAATAATTCGCAGGATCTAATCCATATGCATTTATACACGTTGTTCGGAAATTTTCAAATGCATCTACTAAAAGAAGCACGTCAGTTTTCAGATAAATATCTGAATATTCACCGAGTGTTTTCACATTTAGCATACTCCACACATTTCTCGCGTGCTCATATTCCTCGTCGGTAATATCGCACTCATACAATTTGCTGTAGAATGATTCTTTAGAGGGTAAATTCTCTTCTTTAGTTTGCCAAAAGAGCTGACATAATCATAGGGGAAAATATACTCCATATAAGCTCATTCATACTCCATATATACTTCATATATACTCCATATATACTTCATATAAACTCATTCATACTCCATATATACTCCATATATACTTCATATAAACTTCATATATACTTCATATAAACTCATTCATACTCCATATATACTCCATATATACTTCATATAAACTTCATATAAACTCATTCATACTTCATACTATCTCGCACACATACACTACAATTAAATAGTCGTATTCTTAAGCAAAAAAAAATAAATATAATTAATTTATATTTTAGTTCAATTTTATTGAATTAAAAATTATAAAATTAAAAATTAAAAAATTTTACAATATAAAATTACATCGAACTTCATTTACCCGGATATCAGTATTGCGGACCTGGTACTAAATTAAATAAAGGCTTAACTCGAGGAGATCCCGGAATAAACCATCTCGATAGAGCTTGCAAAGAACACGACATAACTTATTCGCAGAATCGTGAAAACATCGAGGCTCGAAAAGCTGCCGATAAAGTTTTAGCTAATCAAGCTTGGAAGAGAGTCTTAGCGAAAGACGCTAACATTGGTGAAAAGGTAGCAGCTTACTCCGTATCAAATATCATGAAGTTAAAGTCTAAACTTGGGATGGGTGTGAGAAAAAGAACAAAGAGATCATCATCATCAACACATCTCAGTAAAATTATCAAGGCTGCATCTAATTCTCTAGTTTCCTCTAATAATTCCCATAAAGTTATTCTTTCAGCCTTGAAAGGTGCTCGCAATGCGGTTAAAGAGGTTGGTGGAAAAAACAATGTAATCATCCCACGAATTTTACCGGTTTATTCGAAAGTAGGAGGGTTTTCTACCTTTTGTAGTGCCAATTTTGCTGGCTTAAGTGCCGCTGGCGCACTTGCTGGTGGTGCAGCAGGTATTGCTAAGACAATCAATGATGCCAGTGCTGCAAAACTACAGTTGGAAGAAGCCCGAAGACACAATAAAAAGATGGAAGAGCTTTCCTTTGGTAAGCGGATTAAGTAATATCAAAAAAAAAAAAGCATCTTTGAAGTAAAGTTACCAAATCGAGCCCTCACTGATATTGATATACTAAAATATGCTAAGAAGTTAAAAATTCCTTACTTTCGAGGAGTATTTATGAGAAATGCGTTACCTACTGGTAGACCGCATTATCGAGAATCAGCTGTAGTAAATCTTGATGATGCTGATGGTCCAGGAACACATTGGGTGGCGTATCGTAAGCAAGGGAATGATGTAGTTTACTTTGATAGTTTTGGAGATCTTCAGCCACCTATTGATTTATTAATGTACTTACAAGTTGATGAAATCAAGTATAATCACGAAAGATATCAAGATTATAATACCTTCAACTGTGGACATCTTTGTCTCAAATTTTTTGTCCAAAAGACTATATAAAGTGTGAACAATGAAGAATTTAGTCATTTCATTGCAAGCTATCATGGAAAGCTCATTGACATTGACTCTATCAGATACATCATCTGTTCTGAAAGCCGAATTTTTTCCTCCAATTGAACTATCGCCATATGAAAATTACGTTTCTTGGCTTAGTCGAACTCTTAACCTTCAATTCGATACCTAATATTGATACAGGTGCTAATAAGTTATACGTTGACGAGGAAATAATTGTTTTACCTACAGGTAGTTATGAAATCGAGGATATAGATACTTATGTTCATCAGGCACTCCTTCATAAAGGTGTTTCATTCAGTTTGAGATCCAATAATAATACACTGCGTAGCATTATCAAATGCAGTCACAACATTGATTTTCAACCGCCGGATTCTATTGCTCCATTACTCGGTTTCACTCGTAGACTGCTTTCAGCAAATATAACACATAGCTCAGACTTACCTGTATCGATTCTCAAGATTAACACTCTTCGAGTACAGTGTAATATTACATCAGGAGCCTACATCAACGGACGCCTTGATCATACAATACACGAGTTCTTTCCCACAGTACCGCCGGGATATAAGATCATTGAAGCACCATCGCAGGTCATTTACCTTCCAGTCACCGTTCGAAGCATAACTCTACTACAATTACGCATAGTTGATCAAGACGGAAATTTGGTGAATTTTCGCGGAGAAATAGTTACTGTCAGATTGCATCTTAAACAAATATAACGATGGGAATCGTCTAACAAAGTTGGTAGAGGCTATATAAGCAAGTCGATATGCAGTCGACCGATCAGTCATCAACGTACATCCAAAGCGTTAACACGGCGAAACATTCAGTTTCTAAAAAGTCTAAACCTGAGAGTCATTGGCAATCTCGGTGGAAAGTAATTTGCATATTATTTTGTTGTTTCACGAAGAAAAAAGATAAAAAGAAACATCATGGACGATATTCTAAATATACAGTCTCCTGTGAATTTCGATGAGTCTCTGGCTCACTATGAACTACATCCACATCAACCTTATACTGCTACTTCGTACAATAACAGCGATGAGATTCGAATTGACTTCATTCAACATCAAGATTTGTACCTTCTTCCATCGCGAAGTCTGTTACACATTTGTGGTAGACTTACAAAGTTTGATGGGACTGCTGTAACACATACGACGCTCGTAAACAATGCATTCTGTCAAATGTTTGAGGAAATTCGCTATGAAATTAATGCTGTAGAAATTGATAAATGCAAAAATGTTGGCTTAACAACTCTTATAAAAGGATGGCTATCACTTCATCCGAGTCAGAGCGTTCTTGCAGAAAATGCTGGTTGGCTCGATGTTGCTGAAACTCAAAGTTTAACAAACAATCAAGGCTATTACGACGTTGCCATTCCATTGAGTATGATCCTTGGATTTGCCGAAGATTATCGAAAAGTCATAGCTAATGTCAAGCACGAACTCATACTAATCAGATCGAGAAATGATTTGAATGCGGTTATTCAATCTGGAGCACGAGATGAAAATAATGCGGCAATTTATGAAGAATTCAAGATTGAATTAACGAGAATTGAGTGGTTGATGCCCTATGTCGTTGTATCCAATGCCTATAAAATTCGTCTGTTAAATTACATAGCGAAGAATAAACCGATTAGCATGAGCTTCAGAAGTTGGCAGTTATATGAGTATCCAGTACTGCCAAGTTCAACTAAACATGTTTGGACAGTTAAGACATCAACTCAGTTGGAAAAACCACGATTCATTGTTTTAGCTTTTCAAACGAATAGAA
>JACCIE010000290.1:0-28567 GCA_018906755.1 Sycophaga agraensis
GGGGGTGGCGGTGGAGCGAGGTGCGTTCCGCGGTTTCTCTTCCGCCAAATATCTGCCTGCGACCCGGCCTTTGGTGTACTGGAGGCTGGCACCTCGCGGTCCATTCTAGTCTCGAGACTAGCCGGCCAATTCGCCCTCCTCCCCCCGGCGTCCCCCCCTTTCCGTGGTTCATTGACCCTCGTCGCCATGTCCGCTTCTAGTTGCCGGTTATCCGTTCCCCCGGTTTCCTCGGGCGATTCTAGGGGGTACCGGTTAATTGACTCTCTCAGGATGGCCTCAATTCTCTCCCTTTCCCCCTCGGCCAGCTCGTATCCCCCTTCGCCTTCCTTACCTTGCAGGTTGTCAGTATGGTTTCGGGGCATATGCGATCATGGCCGTACCACCTGAACTCGCCCCGTCCTCCCACTGTCTCCGTGAGCCAACGTACGTAGAGGATGGAATCCCTGTGCGTTGCTGCGTGTTCTAGTCGGCACAGGTAAAACTCCCGCGACTCTCCTCTTACCGCTAAGAACTCCCCTTCTCCGTACAATTCTGGCTCGTCCTCGTTTCCGTATTCTTCGTTCCTTGCGGCCTTCGATCGGGGTGCCAAGTCTTCCTCGCCTGATTCTGACCTGTCCCTCTTGTTTTTCTCGCCTCCGGCCTCCCTTCTGGCCCTGGCCACGAATACTCGGGCCGGCGGCTGTTCCATATCTTGGGACCATCCTTCCTCCTCCTGTTGGTTCGCCAACTGATATAACCGGGCTCGTGATCGGTCGCTAGGCTCCCGCGCTCCTTCCTCCCGCGGGTTCCGCGACAGTGCGTCCGCGTGGGCGTTGGCCTTGCCCGCCCGATACACTATTTTAAAGGTATACCCCCGCAGGGCCGCCTTCAGTCTATTAAATCTTAGGTCCGGCTGTTTCGACGTATGGAAATGTTTCAGGGGTTCGTGGTCTGTCACTACGACAAATTCCCTTCCGTACAGATATTGTCGGAATTGGTCCTTGACGCCGAATTTTATCGCTAGCAATTCTTTGTCATACGTCGGATAGCGTAGTTCGCCCCCTTTTAGGCAGCGTGATGCGTAGGCGCATGGTCGGTCGGCCCCTAGCTCGCCCTGGCTTAAGATGGCTCCTATCGCGTAGTCGGACGCGTCCGTGGTCACTATGAAGGAGTGCTCAAAGTCCGGAGCCCTTAACAACGGGGCCTCGCATAGTTTGTCCCGTAGGGTTTGGAAGCAGGCCTCCTGCTCGCTGCCCCAATGTAGTTTCCTCACCGGCCCTTTTAGTGCCTCGGTCAGTGGCTGCGCCAGTTCCGCGAAACCTTTAATAAATCTTCGGTAGTATCCCACGAACCCGAGGAATTGCTTGACCTTCCTCACCGTGGTTGGCCTAGGGTATTCTCTTACTGCCGCCAGCTTTTGCGGATCGGTCCGTACGGTCCCTGCCCCTACTATATGCCCAAGTACCTGCGCTTCGCGTTTCAGAAATTGGCATTTTTTCGGTTCGACGGTTAAGTTGGCTTCCGTCAGTTTCTCCAGTACTTGTTTAATGCACCGTATGTGTTTTTCCCTGGTGTCCGTAAATACCAGGATGTCGTCGAGATAAATCTCGACTTCGTCCCTCGATAGGCCCGCCAGTGCCATCTCCATCATTCTCGCGAAGGTCATTGGGCTTTGCTTTAGTCCCATTGGCATCCTGTTGTATTGAAAGGTGCCTCTCGCCCCTTTGGATGCTGTCAATGGTGCGCTCTCCGGGTCGATTCTTATCTGATAGAATCCCATTTTGAGGTCCATTAGCGTTATGTAGTTCGCCGCCCCCACTTTCTCTATGATGTCGTTCGCGAACGGTAGGGGGTGGCAGCTTCCCTCTGTTATTTCGTTGAGTTGTCTGAAGTCGGTTACCATGCGCCACCTCTTCCTCCCTTCCGCATCTGCTTTCTTGGGCAGAATCCACGTCGGGGAGCAGTGGGGCGATTCCGATTCGCCTATAATGCCTATTTCCTTTAGTTTTTCTATTTCGTTCTGCATGCACTCCTTGAGTACCCCTGGGTACCGGTATTGCTTGTTTCTAATGATTCGGTTTTCCGTTAGGTGTATCTTATGCGTGATCAGGTTGGTGGCTGGTAGCGTTTCCCCCTCCAGCCCGAACGTGCCGGGGAATTCTTCCAGGAGTGCGCGCACTAGCTGTCTCTCCCCGTCGGAGGCGCCCTTAAGATCTACTAGGGACATTAATTTGTCCACTCTTCGGCGTCTTTCCTCTGGCTCGCCGGCCAGCGCCTCGTTTCGCCTCCTCACCTCCCGGCCTCGTTCATGGCTGGCTCCTCGCGTGTTTTCCTGGTTTAGGCGGTTGGTTGCTCCGGCTGCTACAGAGCAGGCGTCCCTTCGTTCCGTCCTTGCCTCCTCTCTGGGCCCTTTTGTCCCTCCGTCCTCTCCGCCGGGGTTTCGTGCTCTCCTAATTTGCTTTATCTCCCTGAGATCCTTTTCTGGCTCCCCCGACTTCGAGTCTCCGCGGCCGAGCCGTCCGAACGGTACGCGGTGCGACCCCAGCATTACCTCGCGCTCCGGTATATTGATCCTCCCGTTGTGATATTGGATCATGTCCCATCCCAATAATCCGTCCGACTCGATCGGGAATTCGTCGTCCACGATGTGTAGTTTTAGTTGCAATTCGTTCCACTGGATTGTCGCCTGGCCTTTTGTTCTGCATTTTCCCGAGCCTACCCCGGCTATTACTAGTGGTTCCCCCTCTATCTGCCTCGCTTCTTTACTTATTCTTCCTTTTTTTATTACTGATATGTCTGCCCCGGTGTCTACGTGAAATCGCGCCATGCGACCTCTGAGCCCTCGGCTTTCCAGTTCTATAATCGGCGGAAGCGCGCCCGCTTTTAAAAATCCGATTCTTACCTCTCTTAGAGGCCCCTCCCTGGTGATTTTGCGTCGCTCGAGCCCGGGGGGACCGGCCGAGCCGCCCGTTAGTTTAAAGAGCTTGTCCTTGTTTCGTTCGTGGGTCTGGCCGGTCGATACTCCCTCCGGACCGGGGGGCTCGTGCCCCGCGGCCCCGACCGGTTCGTGGTTTCGGTCCGATTGCGCGCCCCGGGCATTCCCCGCTCCTGTACTGGGGGAGGTGCTCCCCCGTAGGTTATTCTCCCGGATCGCACGTGAAATAGGAGCGCCCGGCATTCCTGCGTTCCGTGTCCTATCTTGCCGCAGTACTCGCATGGCCCCATCCCTCTGTTTCCCCGTTGGAGCTGCTCCGGCCGACCGGCCCTTGCTTCTTCTCTCTCATACCCTGGGGGCCGATTCCTTGCGACTCGTGCGCTCTCGATCGATCCTGTCTCTCCAACCTCCCTTCTGTCGGCGAGCCTCGCTTCCCATTCTATGGCGGCCCCTATTGCTTCGTCTAAATCGGCCGGGTTCGAGCCACGCACGTATAGATTTAGTGGCGGAACCAGTCCTATCATGAAATGGTTGAGGGCGGAGTTTCTAGCCTTGCGGATGTCATACTCCTTCTCCATTGCTGTCGAGCCTCGCTCGTTTTCGTAGATCGCCGTCAGCTGTTGTAGTAGCTGCTCCACCCGTCTCCCGTATTCGGTCACTCCCTCTCCCCTGCGCTGCTGCACCTTCCGAAGTTTACCTATCACGTCTTCCGCAACCCCTCTTGGCCCAAACTGTGCCGCCAAATCGCGAAGCAGGTGCTCTAGCGATAGATATTTCTCTAGCTTGCCCCTGAAATCAGTCGCGGCCCTGCCTACCAGCTTATTCGTGAGGCCGTCTAGGATCGCGAAATCGTACCGCGGCCCGAAGTGTTTGGCTGTCCTACGCACTAGGCCACAGAAGGTCTGTAGCCCCTCCGGCCGACCGTCGAACGTGGGGAGGTTAGTGATCGCCTGCGCGATAGATAACCCCTGTTGTTCAGGCTGCCCTTTTATCTGGTAATATTCCTCCCTACTGTCCCTCGGCATTCCCATGTTTCTGTCCGTTATTTCGTCGCAGTCTGTTGCTCTGACCCTCCTGGCATGCTCTCCCCGGGAACTTCCTATGTGCCCCTGTTCGAACTGCATTTCCATTTCTCTCCTTCCCCGGTATGCCTGGTGTAGGGCTTCCTCTCTAATTTCTACCTCCGACCTTTCCTTCCCCGTTGTCAGTAGTAAGGACTGGATTGCGCCAGCCATGCGGTAATCCCCTATGCGGGCCGCTTTCTCCCCTGCTAACCTTAAGAACGACTTCATTTCCATCTCGCCTGATTCGGGTGTTCCCTCGTCCGTCTGTCTGTTCCATGGCCCCTGCCTCCCCCTGTCTCTCCCGGTTGCGGGGGTGCTTCCCACCTGGGGTTCCCATGTTATCCCGTTGCTCGGGTTCTCATGGGCTCCTGGTTCGCCGGTCTCCCATCCCGCTTCCATTGGCCGTCGCTCCGCCAATACCTGCCATACCGCGCACGCTTCGTTGGTTATCATCGAGTCGCGGCTTGTCGGGTTTTTCGGTGCCGTTTCCCCCCCCTTAAATCGTTGTAGGGCCTCATTTAGTGTCCGTCTGTGAGCCAGTTGTTGCCCCGTCGGTTTCGCTGCCGTTACTTTCCCGCTAAAGCCTGCCATCGGTGTCGGGGCTCGCGGCCCTGCCTCGCTAACCTTTTTTATGGTTCTCCCCTCTTCTAGGCCGCCTGCTAATTGCTCCCGCGTGTTGTCGTTTATATTCAGGCTTTGTAATTTCTCGCGCGTCTCTTCCACCTTCGAGCTTCCTGCGGCGTAGTCTTCGTATATGTTCTCCCTATCGCTCTCGCTCGTCGTCCGTGTGTTATCGCTCTCGATTTCGCGGTTCATGGTGGCTCGGTGTTTTTTTGTTAACAAGGCTTGGAATGATGTTCTCAGTCCTTTAAGCATTCTAACTTTCCTATAGTCTATCCCCCCTTTTTCTCCTTGAGTCTCTATTATCTGCCCAGTGTTTTTATTGACTTATCTTATGTATCTACCTTAGCATCAGCGCCCCCAGGGTGATCCATTGGGCCATGTTGACTCGATGGCCTTTGCTGCGCTTCTTGGTGCGTGTCTCGATCCTCTTCCTCTCCTCGTCTCACTGCTCTTGCCGCACAAGGGATGCCAATCTGTTACGTACGCGCTCTGCTCCCTCTGCTGCCAGGGGGACGGCAGGCTGGAGGCGGCGGCGCGCGAGGGGGGAGGGGTGTCGAACTCTCGACAGGAGCTGGAGACCGGAGGAGTGGCGAGGCGATTGAAGCACCAGGTTGCGATCGAAGTAGTTGGTTTATTGACTCTCGACTGCGTGTATCGTCGGGGGAAGAAGAGGCGGCGCTCCCGCGTGTCGCTCGAGCGCTAAGTTGACGGACTAGCCGCCCGCGTTACAATCAGCCCGTTCGCTTTACAAAGACTCAATCAATCCCTCGCGTAGCAATCCTCTTGCTATTTATAGCGGCTTCCCGCCGCTTTTCCCCACTCGTGGTCTGCCGAATTCCCCGTATACCTGCGTTTGAAGTTGCTGATCCGGCATCGGCTCCGGGCGCCTTCCTGTTGCCAGGCCGCGTCGGCCCGGGGCCTTGAGTTTTCGTCGATCGGCGGACACCCGAGCTGCCGATTTCGCGGCTTAGCTCCGAGCTTCCGGTCGCTTTGGCCCGGCCGCTTGCGGGGCCCGCCGCTTTTCCCCGATCAGCGGATATCGGATCGGCTACCTTCGCCTCTCTGCTGAGGCTCGGCCGAAGGTGACCCCGCGCTACGAGTGCGGGGGCCCCCGAATTCCCCGCGACAGCGGATTCCGGAGCCGCTGCCTCCGCGGCTCCGTCGCGGTTCGGCCGAAGGTGACCCCGCGCTACGAGTGCGGGGGGCCCCCGAATTCCCCGCGACAGCGGATATCGGAGCCGCAGCCTTCGCGGATCCGTTGCGTATCGCGCCGAAGGTGTGTACGTAACAAAATTGATTTTTAAATAATTGATTAAATAAAGCTCTATAGACAGAAGATATAATTTATTTCATTTTTATATTTATTCGCCAACCAGCATATATTATAACGAAAGATTAAAATTGATCAATTAATCTGTAAATTAATTGATGTTTAAATAATTAATTAAACAAAATCCTATAGACAGAAGACATAATTTATTTCATTTTTAATATTTATTTGTAATCCGGGATATATTATAATAGACGAATGAAAATTCATCATTTAAGCTGTTAATTAAATGATTTTTAAATAATTAAACAAAATTCTATAGACAGAAGATATAATTTATTTCATTTTTAATATTTATTCGCGAACCAGCATATATTATAACGAAGGATTGAAATTGATCATTTAAGCTGTATATTAATTGATATTTAAATAATTGATTATACAAAATCCTATCGACAGAAGATATTATTTATTTCATTTTTAATATTTATTTGTAAACCGGGATATATTATAATAGAGGAATGAAAATTGGACATTTAAGCTGTAAATAAATTGATTTTTAAATAATTGATTAAACAAAATCCTATCGACAGAAGATATAATTCATTTCATTTTTAATATTTATTTGTAATCCGGGATATATTATAATAGATGAATGAAAATTCATCATTTAAGCTGTTAATTAAATGATTTTTAAATAATTGATTAAATAAAATTCTATAGACAGAAGATATAATATATTTCATTTTTAATATTTATTTGCAATCTGGGATATATTATGATAGACGAATGAAAATTTATCATTTAAGCTGTAAATTAATTGATGTTTAAATAATTAATTAAACAAAATCCTATAGACAGAAGACATAATTTATTTCATTTTTAATATTTATTTGTAATCCGGGATATATTATAATAGACGAATGAAAATTCATCATTTAAGCTGTTAATTAAATGATTTTTAAATAATTGATTAAATAAAGCTCTATAGACAGAAGATATAATTTATTTCATTTTTAATATTTATTCGCAAACCAGCATATATTATAATAAAGGAATAAAAATTGATCATTTAAGCTGTAAATTAATTGATTTTTCATTAATTGATTAAATAACATTCTATAGACAGAAGATATAATTTACTTCATTATTAATATTTATTTGTAATCTCGGATATATTATAATAGACGAATGAAAATTCATCATTTAAGCTGTAAATAAATTGATTTTTATATAATTGATTAAATAAAATTCTATAGACAGAAGATATAATATATTTCATTTTTAATATTTATTCGCCAACCAGCATATATTATAACGAAAGATTAAATTTGATTAATTAATCTGTAAATTAATTGATTTTGTTAATAATTAATTATACAAAATCCTATAGACAGAAGATATCATTTATTTCATTTTTAATATTTATTCGCCAACGAGCAGATATTTTAATGAAGGAATAGAAATTGATCATTTAAGCTGCAAATTAATTGATTTTTAAATAATTAAACAAAATTCTATAGACAGAAGATATAATTTATTTCATTTTTAATATTTATTCGCGAACCAGCATATATTATAACGAAGGATTGAAATTGATCATTTAAGCTGTATATTAATTGATATTTAAATAATTGATTATACAAAATCCTATCGACAGAAGATATTATTTATTTCATTTTTAATATTTATTTGTAAACCGGGATATATTATAATAGAGGAATGAAAATTGGACATTTAAGCTGTAAATAAATTGATTTTTAAATAATTGATTAAACAAAATCCTATCGACAGAAGATATAATTCATTTCATTTTTAATATTTATTTGTAATCCGGGATATATTATAATAGATGAATGAAAATTCATCATTTAAGCTGTTAATTAATTGATTTTTCATTAATTGATTAAATAACATTCTATAGACAGAAGATATAATTTACTTCATTATTCATATTTATTTGTAATCTGGGATATATTATAATAGAGGAATAAAAAATGATCATTTAAGCTGTAAATTAATTGATTTTTAAATAATTAAACAAAAGTCCATAGACAGAAGATATAATTTATTTCATTTTTAATATTTATTTGTAATCCGGGATATATTATAATAGAGGAATGAAAATTGGACATTTAAGCTGTAAATAAATTGATTTTTATATAATTGATTAAATAAAATTCTATAGACAGAAGATATAATATATTTCATTTTTAATATTTCTTCGCCAACCAGCAGATATTTTAATGAAGGAATAAAGATTCATCATTTAAGCTGCAAATTAATTGATTTTTAAATAATTGATTAAACAAAATTCTACAGACAGAAGATATCATTTATTTCATTTTTAATATTTATTCGCCAACGAGCAGATATTTTAATGAAGGAATAGAAATTGATCATTTAAGCTGCAAATTAATTGATTTTTAAATAATTAAACAAAATTCTATAGACAGAAGATATAATTTATTTCATTTTTAATATTTATTTGTAATCCGGGATATATTATAATAGAGGAATGAAAATTCGACATTTAAGCTGTAAATAAATTGATTTTTATATAATTGATTAAATAAAATTCTATAGACAGAAGATATAATTCATTTCATTTTTAATATTTATTTGTAATCCGGGATGTATTATAATAGAGGAATGAAAATTGACCATTTAGACTGTAAATTAATTGATTTTTAAATAACTGATTAAATAAAATTCTATAGACAGAAGTCATAATTTATTTCATTTTTAATATTTATTCCCGAACTAGCATATATTATAACGAAGTGTTGAAATTGATCATTTAAGCTGTAAATTAAGTGATTTTTAAATAATTGATTAAACAAAATCCTATAGACAGAAGATATATTTTACTTCATTATTAATACTTATTTGTAATCTGGGATATATTATAATAGACGAATGAAAATTCATCATTTAAGCTGTTAATTAAATGATTTTTAAATAATTGATTAAATAAAGCTCTATAGACAGAATATGTAATTTATTTCATTTTCAATATTTATTCGCCAACCAGCATATATTATAACGAAAGATTAAAATTGATCAATTAAGCTGTAAATTAAGTGATGTATGTATGATTGATTAAATATAATTTATTTCATTTGTAATATTTATTTGTAATCCGGGATATATTATAATAGAGGAATGAAAAATGATCATTTAAGCTGTAAATTAATTGATTTTTAAATAATTGATTAAACAAAATTCTGTAGACAGAAGATATCATTTATTTCATTTATAATATTTACTTGTAATCTGGGATATATTATAATAGACTAATGAAAATTCATCATTTAAGCTGTAAATTAATTGATTTTTAAATAATTGATTAAATAAAATTCTATAGACAGAAGATATAATTTACTTCATTATTCATATTTATTTGTAATCCGGGATATATTATAATAGATGAATGAAAATTCATCATTTAAGCTGTTAATTAAATGATTTTTAAATAATTGATTAAATAAAGCTCTATAGACAGAAGATGTAATTTATTTCATTTTCAATATTTATTCGCCAACCAGCATATATTATAACGAAAGATTAAAATTGATCAATTAAGCTGTAAATTAAGTGATTTATGTATGATTGATTAAATATAATTTATTTCATTTGCAATATTTATTTGTAATCCGGGATATATTATAATAGAGGAATGAAAATTGGACATTTAAGCTGTAAATAAATTGATTTTTAAATAATTGATTAAACAATATTTTATAGACAGAAGATATAATTTATTTCATTTATAATATTCATTCGCCAACCAGAATATATTATAACGAAAGATTAAAATTGATCAATTAATCTGTAAATTAAGTGATTTATGTATGATTGATTAAATATAATTTATTTCATTTGTAATATTTTTTTGTAATCCGGGATATATTATAATAGAGGAATGAAAAATGATCATTTAAGCTGTAAATTAATTGATTTTTAAATAATTGATTAAACAAAATTCTGTAGACAGAAGATATCATTTATTTCATTATTCATATTTATTTGTAATCCGGGATATATTATGATAGACGAATGAAAATTTATCATTTAAGCTGTAAAATAATTGATTTTTAAATAATTGATTAAACATACTTCTATAGACAGAAGATATCATTTATTTCATTTTTAATATTTCTTCGCCAACCAGCAGATATTTTAATGAAGGAATAAAGATTCATCATTTAAGCTGCAAATTAATTGATTTTTAAATAATTGATTAAACAAAATTCTGTAGACAGAAGATATAATTAACTTCATTATTCATATTTATTTGTAATCCGGGATATATTATGATAGACGAATGAAAATTTATCATTTAAGCTGTAAAATAATTGATTTTTAAATAATTGATTAAACAAAATCCTATCGGCAGAAGATATAATTCATTTCATTTTTAATATTTATTTGTAATCCGGGATATATTATAATAGACGAATGAAAATTCATCATTTAAGCTGTTAATTAAATGATTTTTAAATAATTGATTAAATAAAGCTCTATAGACAGAAGATGTAATTTATTTCATTTTCAATATTTATTCGCCAACCAGCATATATTATAACGAAAGATTAAAATTGATCAATTAAGCTGTAAATTAAGTGATTTATGTATGATTGATTAAATATAATTTATTTCATTTGTAATATTTATTTGTAATCCGGGATATATTATAATAGAGGAATGAAAATTGAACATTTAAGCTGTAAATTAATTGATTTTTAAATAATTGATTAAACAATATTTTATAGACAGAAGATATAATTTATTTCATTTATAATATTCATTCGCCAACCAGAATATATTATAATGAAGGAATGAAAATTGATCATTTAAGCTGTAAATTAATTGATTTTTAAATAATTGATTAAATAAAATTCTATAGACAGAAGATATAATTTATTTCATTTTTAATATTTATTTGTAATCCGGGATATATTATAATAGACGAATGAAAATTGATCATTTAAGCTGTTAATTAAATGATTTTTAAATAATTGATTAAATAAAATTCTATAGACAGAAGATATAATTAACTTCATTATTCATATTTATTTGTAATCCGGGATATATTATAATAGAGGAATGAAAAATGATCATTTAAGCTGTAAATTAATTGATTTTAAATAATTGATTAAATAAAAATCTATAGACAGAAGATATAATATATTTCATTTTTAATATTTCTTCGCCAACCAGCAGATATTTTAATGAAGGAATAAAGATTCATCATTTAAGCTGCAAATTAATTGATTTTTAAATAATTGATTAAACAAAATTCTACAGACAGAAGATATCATTTATTTCATTTTTAATATTTATTCGCCAACCAGCATATATTATAACGAAAGATTAAAATTGATAAATAAGCTGTAAATTAAGTGATTTATGTATGATTGATTAAATATAATTTATTTCATTTGCAATATTTATTTGTAATCCGGTATATATTATAATAGAGGAATGAAAAATGATCATTTAAGCTGCAAATAAATTGATTTTTAAATAATTGATTAAATAAAATTCTATAGACAGAAGATATAATTTATTTCATTTTTAATATTTATTTGTAATCCGGGATATATTATAATAGAGGAATGAAAATTGACCATTTAGACTTGTAAATTAATTGATTTTTAAATAATTGATTAAATAAAATTCTATAGACAGAAGTCATAATTTATTTCATTTTTAATATTTATTCGCGAACTAGCATATATTATAACGAAGTGTTGAAATTGATCATTTAAGCTGCAAAATTAATTGATTTTTAAATAATTAAACAAAAGTCCATAGACAGAAGATATAATTTATTTCATTTTTAATATTTATTTGTAATCCGGATATATTATAATAGAGGAATGAATATTGGACATTTAAGCTGGTAAATAAATTGATTTTTAAATAATTGATTAAATAAAGCTCTATAGACAGAAAGATATAATTTATTTCATTTTTAATATTTATTCGCCAACCAGCATAAAATTATAACGAAAGATTAAATTTTGATCAATTATCTGTAAATTAATTGATGTTTAAATAATTAATTAAACAAAATCCTATAGACAGAAGATATAATTTACTTCATTATTCATATTTATTTGTAATCCGGGATATATTATAATAGAGGAATGAATATTGGACATTTAAGCTGTAAATAAATTGATTTTTAAATAATTAAACAAAAGTCCATAGACAGAAGATATAATTTATTTCATTTTTAATATTTATTTGTAATCCGGGATATATTATAATAGAGGAATGAAAATTGGACATTTAAGCTGTAAATAAATTGATTTTTATATAATTGATTAAATAAAATTCTATAGACAGAAGATATAATTAATTTCATTTTTAATATTTATTTGTAATCCGGGATATATTATAATAGACGAATGAAAATTCATCATTTAAGCTGTTAATTAAATGATATTTAAATAATTGATTAAATAAAGCTCTATAGACAGAAGATATAATTTACTTCATTATTAATATTTATTTGCAATCTGGGATATATTATGATAGACGAATGAAAATTTATCATTTAAGCTGTAAAATAATTGATTTTTAAATAATTGATTAAACAAAATCCTATCGGCAGAAGATATAATTCATTTCATTTTTAATATTTATTTGTAATCCGGGATATATTATAATAGACGAATGAAAATTCATCATTTAAGCTGTTAATTAAATGATTTTTAAATAATTGATTAAATAAAGCTCTATAGACAGAAGATGTAATTTATTTCATTTTCAATATTTATTCGCCAACCAGCATATATTATAACGAAAGATTAAAATTGATCAATTAAGCTGTAAATTAAGTGATTTATGTATGATTGATTAAATATAATTTATTTCATTTGTAATATTTATTTGTAATCCGGATATATTATAATAGAGGAATGAAAATTGGACATTTAAGCTGTAAATAAATTGATTTTTAAATAATTGATTAAACAATATTTTATAGACAGAAGATATAATTATTTCATTTATAATATTCATTCGCCAACCAGAATATATTATAATGAAGGAATGAAAATTGATCATTTCAGCTGTAAAATAATTGATTTTTAAATAATTGATTAAATAAAGCTCTATAGACAGAAGATATAATTTATTTCATTTTTAATATTTATTTGTAATCCGGGATATATTATAATAGACGAATGAAAATTTATCATTTAAGCTGTTATTTAAATGATTTTTAAATAATTGATTAAATAAAATTCTATAGACAGAAGATATAATTAACTTCATTATTCATATTTATTTGTAATCCGGGATATATTATAATAGAGGAATGAAAAATGATCATTTAAGCTGTAAATTAATTGATTTTAAATAATTGATTAAATAAAAATCTATAGACAGAAGATATAATATATTTCATTTTTAATATTTCTTCGCCAACCAGCAGATATTTTAATGAAGGAATAAAGATTCATCATTTAAGCTGCAAATTAATTGATTTTTAAATAATTGATTAAACAAAATTCTACAGACAGAAGATATCATTTATTTCATTTTTAATATTTATTCGCCAACCAGCATATATTATAACGAAAGATTAAATTGATAAATAAGCTGTAAATTAAGTGATTTATGTATGATTGATTAAATATAATTTATTTCATTTGCAATATTTATTTGTAATCCGGTATATATTATAATAGAGGAATGAAAAATGATCATTTAAGCTGCAAATAAATTGATTTTTAAATAATTGATTAAATAAAATCCTATAGACAGAAGACATAATTAATTTCATTTTTAATATTTATTTGTAATCCGGGATGTATTATAATAGAGGAATGAAAATTGACCATTTAGACTGTAAATTAATTGATTTTTAAATAATTGATTAAATAAAATTCTATAGACAGAAGTCATAATTTATTTCATTTTTAATATTTATTCGCGAACTAGCATATATTATAACGAAGTGTTGAAATTGATCATTTAAGCTGCAAATTAATTGATTTTTAAATAATTAAACAAAAGTCCATAGACAGAAGATATAATTTATTTCATTTTTAATATTTATTTGTAATCCGGGATATATTATAATAGAGGAATGAATATTGGACATTTAAGCTGTAAATAAATTGATTTTTAAATAATTGATTAAATAAAGCTCTATAGACAGAAGATATAATTTATTTCATTTTTAATATTTATTCGCCAACCAGCATAAATTATAACGAAAGATTAAATTTGATCAATTAATCTGTAAATTAATTGATGTTTAAATAATTAATTAAACAAAATCCTATAGACAGAAGATATAATTTACTTCATTATTCATATTTATTTGTAATCCGGGATATATTATAATAGAGGAATGAATATTGGACATTTAAGCTGTAAATAAATTGATTTTTAAATAATTAAACAAAAGTCCATAGACAGAAGATATAATTTATTTCATTTTTAATATTTATTTGTAATCCGGGATATATTATAATAGAGGAATGAAAATTGGACATTTAAGCTGTAAATAAATTGATTTTTATATAATTGATTAAATAAAATTCTATAGACAGAAGATATAATTAATTTCATTTTTAATATTTATTTGTAATCCGGGATATATTATAATAGACGAATGAAAATTCATCATTTAAGCTGTAATTAATGATATTTAAATAATTGATTAAATAAAGCTCTATAGACAGAAGATATAATTTACTTCATTATAATATTATTTGCAATCTGGGATATATTATGATAGACGAATGAAAATTTATCATTTAAGCTGTAAAATAATTTGATTTTTAAATAATTGATTAAACAAAATCCTATCGGCAGAAGATATAATTCATTTCATTTTTAATATTTATTTGTAATCCGGGATATATTATAATAGACGAATGAAAATTCATCATTTAAGCTGTTAATAAATGATTTTTTAAATAATTGATTAAATAAGCTCTATAGACAGAAGATGTAATTTATTTCATTTTCAATATTTATTCGCCAACCAGCATATATTATAACGAAAGATTTAAAATTGATCAATTAAGCTGTAAATTAAGTGATTTATGTATGATTGATTAAATATAATTTATTTCATTTGTAATATTTATTTGTAATCCGGGATATATTATAATAGAGGAATAAAAAATGATCACTTAAGCTGTAAATTAATTGATTTTTAAATAATTGATTAAACAAAATCCTATAGACAGAAGATATAATTTATTTCATTTCTAATATTTATTCGCGAACTAGCATATATTATAACGAAGTGTTGAAATTGATCATTTAAGCTGTAAATTAATTGATATTTAAAAATTAATTAAACAAAATCCTATAGACAGAAGATATAATTTATTTCATTTATAATATTTATTTGTGATCCGGGATATATTACAATAGACGAATGAAAATTCATCATTTAAGCTGTTAATTAAATGATTTTTAAATAATTGATTAAATAAAGCTCTATAGACAGAAGATATAATTTATTTCATTTTTAATATTCATTCGCGAACGAGCATATATTATAACGAAAGATTAAATTTGATTAATTAATCTGTAAATTAATTGATGTTTAAATAATTAATTAAACAAAATCCTATAGACAGAAGATATAATAATTTCATTTTTAATATTTATTCGCTAATCCGGGCATATATGATAACGAATGATAAATTTGATCATTTAAGCTGTAAATTAATTGATTTTTAAATAATTGAATTAAACAAAATCCTATAGGCAGAAGATATATTTACTTCATTATTAATACTTTATTTGTAATCGGGATATATTTAATAGACGAATGAAAATTCATCATTTTAAGCTGTAATTAAATGATTTTTTAAATAATTGATTAAATAAAGCTCTATAGACAGAAGATATAATTTATTTCATTTTTAATATTTATTCGCGAACGAGCATATATTATAACGAAAGATTAAATTTGATTAATTAATCTGTAAATTAATTGATGTTTAAATAATTAATTAAACAAAATCCTATAGACAGAAGATATATTTTACTTCATTATTAATACTTATTTGTAATCCGGGATATATTATAATAGACGAATGAAAATTCATCATTTAAGCTGTTAATTAAATGATTTTTAAATAATTGATTAAATAAAGCTCTATAGACAGAAGATGTAATTTATTTCATTTTCAATATTTATTCGCCAACCAGCATATATTATAACGAAAGATTAAAATTGATCAATTAAGCTGTAAATTAAGTGATTTATGTATGATTGATTAAATATAATTTATTTCATTTGTAATATTTATTTGTAATCCGGGATATATTATAATAGAGGAATAAAAAATGATCACTTAAGCTGTAAATTAATTGATTTTTAAATAATTGTGTAAACGATGCGTATGCGCATGTATGTCTAATGCGACATTTCTTTATTATGTATACGTTTGCGGGGGAATGATCTGTGCGTGTGAGCGAGTCGCGAGAGACTACGAGGGGGAGAGAGAGAGAGAGAGAGCGGAGCGGAGACCCGCCCTTTTGAATAACGAGAAAGCTCCGCGAGCGGCGCGGGCTCACGTTAGACCTGGCGCGGTGTCGCGTAGGCGGCGCCGCGGCCGCGTTAGCCGTTAGCTGGGGACAAGTGATTGCCCCCAGGCTATATTGAATCCCAACCGAGAGTAATCTCAAGATTTGTTGGATTCTGCGGGTCGAAGAGCTATTGGGCTCCTCGATGCCGCTTTCTTGGCTCAAGGTCGAAGTGTGAGCTCCGTGGTCCGCTCAGGTACGGAAAATCGCGACAGTATGTCGGCGCGGGCTAGGAAGGTTTCCCGCGCACTGCGCCCGCTCTCCCGCCGAAATTGTAGGGCCCGAGACAGGTGGGGGCAATAGGACACCGTCGCGCGCTTACACGCACCTAAGATTCTGCCGCAACGCGCCAAACGAGCAAGTGCTCATCGTATTGTCACGCAACTCAGACTTATTTTTTGTATATCTACTTCGAAACTACTTCATCATAAATAAAGAATAAATAATCAGCCATAGCAACAACATATCATTCAATTAATCCTTCTACAACGATCCTCGAACAACTTCCTGCTTTACAAATTGGTGCCGAAACCCGGGAGTTGTCAACGGGTATCTCTCAGAGGAAAGAAGAAGAAAAGTGAATTTGAAGACAGCCATGGCGCCCGGCAAGACAAAGGCCAAGGATGATGCGCAGGAGAAACCGCAAGCAAAAAGGCCTCGCATCGTGTGCTCCAAGGCGATTAAATCTCCCAGGATCACTCGGAGTAGTATCAGACGCAGTAGCGGCGCTAAAACTACGCGCCGGGAGGCGCCTGCGGCTGGCGAGGATCTACAGCCGCCTGCAGCATCATCGAGAAAGCAGCGCGCTCCAGGAGCATCTATCCGGCCGCCCACACTTTCATCTCCAGCTATCCAGGTTCTCAACGAGGGGAATGCGGAGCAATTCCGGCAGCCAGACACAACGAGGCCAGTCACAGAAGAGGGGAGGCCGAATACTCACTACATGGAAGACGCCAGCAACGAGTCGGACGACCTTGAGGGACAGGAGGACATCGGCGATCAGCAAGCACCGACACCGATAAGTACTTCTGACATAAATATTTTCCCCGCAAGTGTACGTTCAAACATTGTTTTCACGCGGGAAACAGTGAGCGCATTGTTGCTATCCGGACAGAACACGGGCGCGATCATGAAATCGTTAGAGCGACACTTTGGAAGCCAGCAAGTACTGGCACGTAAACTTGTAAAGGACATTGAAAGTCTACCTAACCTTTCTTCCGGAAAAATGTCAATATCCAAGTTCGCCTCGAAATTGATGAACGCGGTCGTCACGTTGCGCTCGCTAAACTTGATGGAATATCTGTACAATCCGGAATTAGCCCGCAGTGTCGGGAGCAAACTCCCAGCGGCGTTGCAATACGCATACAACAAATACGCGTCCGAACAGGTCTCGCAAAAGACAAACTTAGAAAAGCTGGCGGACTTTTTAGACCGCGAAGCAGAGCGCGCCGTCGCAGGGGGAATTTTTGAGCTCGCCAACGAGCCACCGCACTCGCGACCCGCGAACATAAACAAGCCAGCCCCACGACATCGCTCGGCCGCCGTGTGCGCTATATCACAAGAATGTAGCAATGAATTGCCGATCGCACCAGGCAATGATCGCGCTAGAGTATGCGTAGTGTGTAGCAAAAGAAATCACGGGGCAGACACCTGCACGTCCTTTGCGCGAGATTCGTTGGCGCGCCGATGGGCTCTCGCGAAACGCCTGCGCTTATGCTTCAAATGTCTAAAGCAGGGCCATGCACAAACCGCGTGCGCCGGAAACAACTGCGAATATTGCTCGCGACCGCACCATAAGCTGTTGCACGGATACCTCAACGCAAAAAAGAGGAGGTCTAATGACGCGTCGCAAGAGCCGAGCCCTAGCGGCAACGCGGTTATCCCGGAAAGTATCGAGGCCATTTCAAGGTCGGAGCCGGCATGACTAGACACAGAGCAGACGTTACTGAAGATCCTCCCCGTCAAAATAGTCGGGCCGTCGCGGGCTTTAAAGATTCTCGCCTTTCTCGACGACGGGTCGACCACGACCTTAATAGATAAACAACTCGCGCGTGACGTAGGTTTGCGCGGCGAAGCCAAGTATATAAAGTTAAAGGGAATAACCGGAACAACAATACACACGATGTGTGAAAAGGTCGATTTCAAATTGAACGGGGATTTAAATACATTACAAATAAACGACGCATATGCGATTACAAACTTACAGTTACCGACGCAAACGGTATCGCGCTCGCTAGTGCAATACATCGCGAAGACGCACGGCATTTTCATTCAGCCATACGACAGCGCGGCGCCTAAGATATTAATCGGCCAAAACAATTGGAACGCGCTGACAAACTTCGAGACGCGAAACGTAAGCAACACCGACTTGGCTATGTCGCACTCACCATTGGGCTGGATCGTGCACGGTCCCGAAACACGGTCGTGCGCGAAGCAGCGCCCGGCTCAAACGCGGCAAGCAAATATGTGCGTCACGACATGCAACTGCGGTCGAGAATGCATGTGCACGGCAAAAGAGATCGACGACCTGGTCCGGGAGTATTTTCTAATCGACAACCTGGCCGTTAACGAATCAACTAAACCCCACATGAGTCACTCGCGTGCGCTCGCAATTCTAAACGATGCCGTACGTCGGAAAGACAGTATCTGGGAGGTCGGTCTCTTATGGGCGAACAAAATATCTCCGCTTATTGACAGCCACTCGACGGCTTTAAAACGGCTTTTCTCCCTGGAAAAACGACTTGATCGTGACGAGCATTACGCTTCTTTGTATTATAGGGAAATGCAACGCTTTATAGATCGCGGTTACGCCGTAAAGATTGACAATGACGTCACCGGTCCGCGGGTATGGTATTTGCCTCATTTCGGCGTGACACGCACAGAAAAGCCGAACAAAGTCAGGCTAGTTTTCGACGCGGCCGCCAGATCGTCCGGAATAAGCCTGAACGACCAGCTTGAGACTGGTCCGGATTTTCTACAGCCGTTGTACGGAGTTCTCATCAGATTCCGCCAATTTAGAGTCGCGATTAAAGCGGATATTAGAGACATGTACCTTAGAGTCCAAGTGCGCGAGCAGGATCGCAGAGCCTTACGATTTCTGTGGCGCGGCAGACAACGAAAGGGCACACCGGATACGTACGAGATGACTCGCTTGCCTTTCGGCGCGCGTTGCTCACCCAGCTGCGCTTTGTTCGTGAAAGACGCGAACGCGAAAGAATTTGCCGCAGATAAGCCGATCGCGTCGGAAAGCATCATAAAAAACTCATACGTCGACGATTATCTAGCTAGTCGCGAATCGGTGAACGCGGCAAAAATGATCATCGCGGATGTAGTGCACATAAATTCGCGCGCGAATTTCGAAATGCACGGTTGGGCCAGCAACGAGAAGCAGAGTTTAGAGAGCGTGTCCGAAAGCTCCCGCGTTCACGGCGACGACATGCAACTATGCGATCGTGGGGGTGAGCGGGTGCTAGGACTCATGTGGGATACGCGCACGGATACGATAAGTTTTAAGTTAGGCCTCGAGAAAATTCCCTTCGAAATCTTGCACAAAGTACGAAAACCGACCAAGCGCGAGTTCCTTCGTATAATTATGTCCATTTTTGACCCGCTCGGTTTACTAAGCCATTTCACGATACGATCAAAAATCCTTATGCAAGCTATTTGCCGCAGCGGCATAAATTGGGATGCCGTTTTGCGCGACGAAGAATTCGCAAAGTGGACGTCGTGGCTAGACGGTTTAGAGACGTTGGGAAATTGTCGAGTCCCCCGATGCCTTACTCCGCGCTCAGGATCGCGCGCGGGCGCGCAACTACACACGTTTTGCGACGCGAGTCTATCGGCGTACGCCGCGGTCGTCTACCTGCGCATACCGTCATCAAATGAATCTCCCGCGCACGTATCATTGATAATGGCCAAATCGCGCGCCGCCCCCGTGAAGCCTTTATCAGTACCTCGCCTAGAGCTACAAGCCGCGACCTTGGGAGCTCGTTTAAGCACCGCGGTCGCGAACGAACTGGACGTGAAGATAGATCGGCGCTTTCTATGGTCCGACTCACAGACAGTCCTTCTGTGGATTAGATCGGAGCCGCGAACGCGTACTCCTTTCGTCGCGCATCGCTTAGGCGAAATAGGAGAGTTGACGTCGAGCGCCGAATGGCTCTGGGTTCCGACCGACAAAAACCCCGCGGATATTGCGACGCGGTGGTCCGACGAGGCCGTTGACAACCAGGAAGCCTGGTTTATGGGGCCGAAATTCCTACGGGAGTCGGAAAATGACTGGCCACGTCAACGAGTGCTAGAGGGACGCGAGAAGCGCGACGTCGACGCTTTGGAGCGGCGCCGGACGCACGATGTTTACGTCGCGATCGCCGCGCGCGCGGAGTTGCCCCTTACCGCGAGGTTAGTAGGATGGCGCGGCCTGTTGGCTGTTGCCCGCCGGGTGCGCAAGATAGTTACACGCTGGCGCGGACGCGGCCAGTTTGAACAAACGAACGTCGACAACAACGATTGCGCGGAATTTTGGATACGCGATTCGCAGGGAGAAAGCTTCGATAAAGAGCTACGCGCTCTCCGACGAAGACACACACTACCCAAAGGCAGTCGAATAGCGCCTTTAAATCCCTATGAAGACGATCGCGGTATTTTGCGGGCGAAAGGTCGCGTCCTAACACTCGAAGGCGCAATATTTAACAATAACCCGATTATTCTCGACGGGAGGCATCCGGTGACGAGACAGATTATACAAGAGTACCACAGACGACACTTCCACGCGAGCAATGAGACGGTCTTAAATGAACTCAGACAAGAGTATCATGTGCTCGGACTGCGTACTGCGTTAAAATCAATTTCTCAAGCATGCCTGCGCTGCAAGCTCAGTCGCGCGAAACCGCAAGCGCCAATAATGGGCCCGCTGCCTCCGGAGCGCTTAGGTTATCGGCAACGACCTTTTCACAACTGCGGCGTGGACTATTTCGGACCTATGTTCGTAAAAATAGGGCGACGCAGGGAAAAGAGGTGGGGCGTGTTGTTCACTTGCCTCACAACACGAGCAGTGCACATCGAACTGGCGCACTCGCTGAGCGCGAGTTCAGCGATCATGGCTCTTCAACGTTTATCCGCGCGGCGTGGCTCTCCCATGACTATGTACAGCGACAACGGTACTAATTTTCGTGGCGCGTGCACAGAATTGTCGGATGCGATAAAGAATATGAATAAAAACAAACAAAGGGAATATGCACTGCGAAACGGAATGCGCTGGGTCTTCAACCCCCCCGATGCCCCCCACATGGGTGGGACATGGGAGCGAATGATCAGAACGATAAAGACTGCGCTTCAAACTGTTCTGAAGGAGCAAGCTCCTAGCGAGGAGACCTTATACACCGTACTAACCGAGATCGAACATTGCGTGAATTCACGTCCGCTCACGCATGTTTCGGTCGACCCTCGGGACGCGGAGGCGCTCACGCCTAACCATTTTTTGTTGGGAGCGTCCTCCGGTGCGCTTAGGTTAGGCCGAGACGATAGCAATGACGTCTGTTTACGAAAACAGTGGCGCGTGGCGCAATCATTTGCCGATAATTTTTGGAGGCGCTGGCTGCGCGAATACTTACCCACGCTGATTGCCCGGCAAAAATGGATGGAAAACACAGATCCACTCCGCGTAGGAGATATGGTACTGGTGGTAGATTTGCAAGCTCCACGTAATGATTGGAGAACGGGAAAAGTTCTCGAGGTGTATCCGGGTAGAGACGGAGCAATCAGAGTGGCCAAAGTAGAAACGCGGACAGGCGAATATGTGCGGCCTGTACATAAGCTAATACGGCTCTTCGTCCGCAGCGAGGTACAAAAATAACGTATTTTGTACGAGGGGGAGAGTTGTAAACGATGCGTATGCGCATGTATGTCTAATGCGACATTTCTTTATTATGTATACGTTTGCGGGGGAATGATCTGTGCGTGTGAGCGAGTCGCGAGAGACTACGAGGGGGAGAGAGAGAGAGAGAGAGCGGAGCGGAGACCCGCCCTTTTGAATAACGAGAAAGCTCCGCGAGCGGCACGGGCTCACGTTAGACCTGGCGCGGTGTCGCATAGGCGGCGCCGACGCGATCATTTATGATCATTTATGCTGCAAATTAATTGATTTTTAAATAATTAAACAAAAGTCCATAGACAGAGGATATAATTTATTTCATTTTTAATATTTCTTCGCCAACCAGCAGATATTTTAATGAAGGAATAAAGATTCATCATTTAAGCTGTTAATTAATTGATTTTTAAATAATTGATTAAATAAAATTCTATAGACAGAAGATATAATTTACTTCATTATTCATATTTATTTGTAATCCGGGATATATTATAATAGAGGAATAAAAAATGATCATTTAAGCTGTAAATTAATTGATTTTTAAATAATTAAACAAAAGTCCATAGACAGAAGATATAATTTATTTCATTTTTAATATTTATTTGTAATCCGGGATATATTATAATAGAGGAATGAAAATTGGACATTTAAGCTGTAAATAAATTGATTTTTAAATAATTGATTAAATAAAGCTCTATAGACAGAAGATATAATTTATTTCATTTTTAATATTTATTCGCCAACCAGCATAAATTATAACGAAAGATTAAATTTGATCAATTAATCTGTAAATTAATTGATGTTTAAATAATTAATTAAACAAAATCCTATAGACAGAAGATATAATTTACTTCATTATTCATATTTATTTGTAATCTGGGCTATATTATAATAGAGGAATAAAAAATGATCACTTAAGCTGTAAATTAATTGATTTTTAAATAATTGATTAAACAAAATCCTATAGACAGAAGATATAATTTATTTCATTTTTAATATTTATTCGCCAACCAGCATATATTATAACGAAAGATTAAAATTGATCAATTAAGCTGTAAATTAAGTGATTTATGTATGATTGATTAAATATAATTTATTTCATTTGTAATATTTATTTGTAATCCGGGATATATTATAATGGAGGAATGAAAATTGATCATTTAAGCTGCAAATAAATTGATTTTTAAATAATTGATTAAATAAAATCCTATAGACAGAAGACATAATTAATTTCATTTTTAATATTTATTTGTAATCCGGGATGTATTATAATAGAGGAATGAAAATTGACCATTTAGACTGTAAATTAATTGATTTTTAAATAATTGATTAAATAAAATTCTATAGACAGAAGTCATAATTTATTTCATTTTTAATATTTATTCGCGAACTAGCATATATTATAACGAAGTGTTGAAATTGATTATTTAAGCTGCAAATTAATTGATTTTTAAATAATTAAACAAAAGTCCATAGACAGAAGATATAATTTATTTCATTTTTAATATTTATTTGTAATCCGGGATATATTATAATAGAGGAATGAATATTGGACATTTAAGCTGTAAATAAATTGATTTTTAAATAATTGATTAAATAAAGCTCTATAGACAGAAGATATAATTTATTTCATTTTTAATATTTATTCGCCAACCAGCATAAATTATAACGAAAGATTAAATTTGATCAATTAATCTGTAAATTAATTGATGTTTAAATAATTAATTAAACAAAATCCTATAGACAGAAGACTATAATTACTTCATTATTCATATTTATTTGTAATCCTGGGATATATTATAATAGAGGAATAAAAATTGATCATTTAAGCTGTAAATAATTGATTTTTAAATAATTATTAAACAAAAGTCCTATAGACAGAAGATATAATTTATTTCATTTTTAATATTTATTTGTAATCCGGGATATATTATAATAGAGGAATGAAAATTGGACATTTAAGCTGTAAATAAATTGATTTTTATATAATTGATTAAATAAATCTCTATAGACAGAAGATATAATATATTTCATTTTTAATATTTCTTCGCCAACCAGCAGATATTTTAATGAAGGAATAAAGATTCATCATTTAAGCTGCAAATTAATTGATTTTTAAATAATTAATTAAACAAAATCCTATAGACAGAAGATATAATTAATTTCATTTTTAATATTTATTTGTAATCCGGGATATATTATAATAGACGAATGAAAATTCATCATTTAAGCTGTTAATTAAATGATATTTAAATAATTGATTAAATAAAGCTCTATAGACAGAAGATATAATTTACTTCATTATTAATATTTATTTGCAATCTGGGATATATTATGATAGACGAATGAAAATTTATCATTTAAGCTGTAAAATAATTGATTTTTAAATAATTGATTAAACAAAATCCTATCGGCAGAAGATATAATTCATTTCATTTTTAATATTTATTTGTAATCCGGGATATATTATAATAGACGAATGAAAATTCATCATTTAAGCTGTTAATTAAATGATTTTTAAATAATTGATTAAATAAAGCTCTATAGACAGAAGATGTAATTTATTTCATTTTCAATATTTATTCGCCAACCAGCATATATTATAACGAAAGATTAAAATTGATCAATTAAGCTGTAAATTAAGTGATTTATGTATGATTGATTAAATATAATTTATTTCATTTGTAATATTTATTTGTAATCCGGGATATATTATAATAGAGGAATAAAAAATGATCACTTAAGCTGTAAATTAATTGATTTTTAAATAATTGATTAAACAAAATCCTATAGACAGAAGATATAATTTATTTCATTTCTAATATTTATTCGCGAACTAGCATATATTATAACGAAGTGTTGAAATTGATCATTTAAGCTGTAAATTAATTGATATTTAAAAATTAATTAAACAAAATCCTATAGACAGAAGATATAATTTATTTCATTTATAATATTTATTTGTGATCCGGGATATATTACAATAGACGAATGAAAATTCATCATTTAAGCTGTTAATTAAATGATTTTTAAATAATTGATTAAATAAAGCTCTATAGACAGAAGATATAATTTATTTCATTTTTAATATTCATTCGCGAACTAGCATATATTATAACGAAGTGTTGAAATTGATCATTTAAGCTGTAAATTAAGTGATTTTTAAATAATTGATTAAACAAAATCCTATAGACAGAAGATATAATATATTTCATTTTTAATATTTATTCGCCAACCATCATATATTATAACGAAAGATTAAATTTGATTAATTAATCTGTAAATTAATTGATGTTTAAATAATTAATTAAACAAAATCCTATAGACAGAAGATATATTTTACTTCATTATTAATACTTATTTGTAATCTGGGATATATTTTAATAGACGAATGAAAATTCATCATTTAAGCTGTTATTTAAATGATTTTTAAATAATTGATTAAATAAAATTCTATAGACAGAAGATATAATATATTTCATTTTTAATATTTCTTCGCCAACCAGCAGATATTTTAATGAAGGAATAAAGATTCATCATTTAAGCTGCAAATTAATTGATTTTTAAATAATATGATTAAACAAAATTCTGTAGACAGAAGATATAATTAACTTCATTATTCATATTTATTTGTAATCCGGGATATATTATAATAGACGAATGAAAATTCATCATTTAAGCTGTAAAATAATTGATTTTTAAATAATTGATTAAACAAAATCCTTAAAACAGAAGATATAATTTAGTTCATTTTTAAGATTTATTTGTAATCCGGGATATATTATAATAGAGGAATGAAAATTGGACATTTAAGCTGTAAATAAATTGATTTTTACATAATTGATTAAATATAGCTCTATAGACAGAAGATATAATTTATTTCAATTTTAATATTTATTCGCCAACCAGCATATATTATAACGAAAGATTAAAATTGATTAATTAAGCTGTAAATAATTGATTTTTAAATAATTGATTAAACAAAATTCTACAGACAGAAGATATCATTTATTTCATTTTTAATATTTATTCGCCAACCAGCAGATATTTTAATGAAGGAATAAAGATTCATCATTTAAGCTGCAAATTAATTGATTTTTAAATAATTAATTAAAAAAATTTCTAGACATAAGATATAATCTATTTCATTTGTAATATTTATTTGTAATCCGGGATATATTATAATAGACGAATGAAAATTCATCATTTAAGCTGTTAATTAAATGATTTTTAAATAATTGATTAAATAAAGCTCTATAGACAGAAGATGTAATTTATTTCATTTTCAATATTTATTCGCCAACCAGCATATATTATAACGAAAGATTAAAATTGATCAATTAAGCTGTAAATTAAGTGATTTATGTATGATTGATTAAATATAATTTATTTCATTTGTAATATTTTTTTGTAATCCGGGATATATTATAATGGAGGAATGAAAAATGATCATTTAAGCTGTAAATTAATTGATTTTTAAATAATTGATTAAACAAAATCCTATCGACAGAAGATATAATTCATTTCATTTTTAATATTTATTTGTAATCCGGGATATATTATAATAGATGAATGAAAATTCATCATTTAAGCTGTTAATCAAATGATTTTTAAATAATTGATTAAATAAAATTCTATAGACAGAAGATATAATATATTTCATTTTTAATATTTATTCGCCAACCAGCATATATTATAACGAAAGATTAAATTTGATTAATTAATCTGTAAATTAATTGATTTTTAAATAATTAATTAAACAAAATCCTATAGACAGAAGATATAATTTATTTCATTTTTAATATTTATTCGCGAACCAGCATATATTATAACGAAAGATTGAAATTGATCATTTAAGCTGTAAATTAATTGATATTTAAATAATTAATTAAACAAAATCCTATAGACAGAAGATATAATTTACTTCATTATTAATATTTATTTGTAATCCGGGATATATTATAATAGACGAATGAAAATTCATCATTTAAGCTGTTAATTAAATGATTTTTAAATAATTGATTAAATAAAGCTCTATAGACAGAAGATATAATTTATTTCATTTTTAATATTTATTCGCCAACCAGCATATATTATAATGAAGGAATGAAATTGATCATTTAAGCTGCAAATTAATTGATTTTTAAATAATTAAACAAAATTCTATAGACAGAAGATATCATTTATTTCATTTTTAATATTTATTCGCAAACCAGCATATATTATAATGAAAGATTAAAATTGATCAATTAAGCTGTAAATTAATTGATATTTAAATAATTAATTAAACAAAATCCTATCGACAGAAGATATAATTTATTTCATTTTTAATATTTATTGTAAACCGGGATATATTATAATAGAGGAATGAAAATTGGACATTTAAGCTGTAAATAAATTGATTTTTAAATAATTGATTAACAAAATCCTATCGACAGAAGATCATAATTCCCATTTCATTTTTAATATTTATTTGTAATCCGGGATATATTATAATAGATGAATGAAAATTCATCATTTAAGCTGTTAATTAATGATTTTTAAATAATTTATTAAATAAAATTCTATAGCCAGAAGATTAGTAATATTTCATTTTTAATATTTATTTGCAATCTGGGATATATTCATGATAGACGAATGAAATTTATCCCCATAAGCTGTAAATTAATTGATGTTTAAATAATAATAATTAAACAAAATCCTATAGACAGAAGATATAATTTACTTCATTATTAATATTTATTTGTAATCCGGGATATATTATAATAGACGAATGAAAATTCATCATTTAAGCTGTTAATTAAATGATATTTTAAATAATTGATTAAATAAAGCTCTATAGACAGAAGATATAATTTATTTCATTTCTAATATTTATTCGCGAACTAGCATATATTATAACGAAGTGTTGAAATTGATCATTTAAGCTGTTAATTAAATGATTTTTAAATAATTGATTAAACAAAATAGTATCGACAGAAGATATAATTCATTTCATTTTTAATATTTATTTGTAATCCGGTATATATTATAATAGACGAATGAAAATTCATCATTTAAGCTGTTAATTAAATGATTTTTAAATAATTGATGAAATAAAATACTATAGACAGAAGACATAATTAATTTCATTTTTAATATTTATTCGCAAACCAGCATATATTATAATAAAGGAAGAAAAATTGATCATTAAGCTGTAAATTAATTGATTTTTCATTAATTGATTAAATAACATTCTATAGACAGAAGAT
>JACCIE010000291.1:0-28566 GCA_018906755.1 Sycophaga agraensis
AAAAGCTACTGTCAAACATTCTGGCAGCCTATTTCTGTTTATATGCCTTTGTTTGCATTGCAAATTAGAGAAGAATCCATGGGTTAGCCTTGAATTTGGGCTTTTCTTTTTGAAAATATTCACGATTTTAGCTGCAGTACACGTATATCGAGGACAAACGTCGGCAGCTCCCGTCAATGCACGATGTGGCAGCCTATTCTAGTTTATGTGCCTATGTTTTCATGGAAAAATAGAGTAGAATTCATGGGTTAGCCTTGAAATTTGGATTTTCTTTTCGGAAATATTCACGATTTTAGCTGCAGTACACGTATATCGAGGACAAACGTCGGCAGCTCCCGTCAATGCACGATGTGGCAGCCTATTTCTGTTCATATGCCTTTGTTTGCATGGCAAATAGAGTAGAATCCATGGGTTAGCCTTGAAATTTATGTTTGATTTTCGGAAGTATTCACGATTTTAATTGCAGTACACGTATATCGAGGACAAACGTCGGCAGCTCCCGTCACTGCACGTTCTGGCAGCCTATTTTAGTTCATGTGCCTATATTTGCATGGCAAAATAGACTAGAATCCATGGGTTTGCCTTGAATTTGGGTTTTCATTTCGGAAATATTCACGATTTTAACTGCAGTACACGTATATCGAGGACAAATCTCGGCAGCTCCCGTCAATGCACGATGTGCCAGCCTATTTCTGTTCATATGCCTTTGCTTGCATGGCAAAATAGAGTAGAATCCATGGGTTTGCCTTGAAATTTGGGTTTTCATTTCGGAAATATTCACGATT
Source organism: Sycophaga agraensis (assembly GCA_018906755.1). Classification (NCBI taxonomy): domain Eukaryota; kingdom Metazoa; phylum Arthropoda; class Insecta; order Hymenoptera; family Pteromalidae; genus Sycophaga; species Sycophaga agraensis. The sequence goes on from JACCIE010000291.1 coordinate 786, forward strand.
TTAGCTGCAGTACACGTATATCGAGGACAAATCTCGGCAGCTCCCGTCAATGCACGATGTGCCAGCCTATTTCTGTTCATATGCCTTTGCTTGCATGGCAAAATAGAGTAGAATCCATGGGTTTGCCTTGAAATTTGGGTTTTTTTTCGGAAATATTCACGATTTTAGCTGCAGTACACGTATATCGAGGACAAACGTCGGCAGCTCCCGTCAATGCACGTTCTGGCAGCCTATTCTAGTTCATGTGCCTATGTTTGCATGGCAAAATAGAGTAGAATCCATGGGTTAGCCTTGAAATTTGGGTTTCTTTCGGAAATATTCACGATTTTAGCTGCAGTACACGTATATCGAGGACAAACGTCGGCAGCTCCCGTCAATGCACGATGTGCCAGCCTATTTCTGTTCATATGCCTTTGTTTGCATGGCAAAATAGAGTAGAATCCATGGGTTAGCCTTGAAATTTGGGTTTTCTATTTCGGAAATATTCACGAGTGTAGCTGCAGTACACGTATATCGAGGACAAACGTCGGCAGCTCCCGTCAATGCACGATGTGCCAGCCTATTTCTGTTCATATGCCTTTGTTTGCATGGCAAAATAGAGTAGAATCCATGGGTTAGCCTTGAAATTTGGGTTTCTTTTCGGAAATATTCACGATTTAACTGCAGTACACGTATATCGAGGACAAACGTCGGCAGCTCCCGTCAATGCACGTTCTGGCAGCCTATTTCTGTTCATATGCCTTTGTTTGCATGGCAAAATAGAGTAGAATCCATGGGTTTAGCCTTGAAATTTTGGGTTTTCTTTTCGGAAATATTCACGAGTGTAGCTGTAGTACACGTATATCGAGGACAAACGTCGGCAGCTCCCGTCAATGCACATTCTGGCAGCCTATTTCTGTTCATATGCCTTTGTTTGCATGGCAAAATAGAGTAGAATCCATGGGTTAGCCTTGAATTTGGGTTTTCTTTTCGGAAATATTCACGATTTTAACTGCAGTACACGTATATCGAGGACAAACGTCGGCAGCTCCCGTCAATGCACTTTCTGGCAGCCTATTCTAGTTCATGTGCCTATGTTTGCATGGCAAAATAGAGTAGAATCCATGGGTTAGCCTTGAATTTTGGGTTTTCTTTTCGGAAATATTCACGAGTGTAGCTGCAGTACACGTATATCGAGGACAAACGTCGGCAGCTCCCGTCAATGCACGATGTGGCAGCCTATTTCTGTTCATATGCCTTTGTTTGCATGGCAAAATAGAGTAGAATCCATGGGTTAGCCTTGAAATTTGGGGTTTCTTTTCGGAAATATTCACGAGTGTAAGCTGCAGTACACGTATATCGAGGACAACGTCGGCAGCTCCCGTCAATGCACGTATGTGCAGCCTATTTCTGTTCATATGCCTTTGTTTGCATGGCAAAATAGAGTAGAATCCATGGGTTAGCCTTGAAATTTGGGGTTTCTTTTCGGAAATATTCACGATTGTAGCTGCAGTACACGTATATCGAGGACAAACGTCGGCAGCTCCCGTCAATGCACGATGTGCCAGCCTATTTCTGTTCATATGCCTTTGTTTGCATGGCAAAATAGAGTAGAATCCATGGGTTAGCCTTGAAATTTGGGGTTTCTTTTCGGAAATATTCACGAGTGTAGCTGCAGTACACGTATATCGAGGACAAACGTCGGCAGCTCCCGTCAATGCACGATGTGCCAGCCTATTTCTGTTCATATGCCTTGTTTGCATGGCAAAATAGAGTAGAATCCATGGGTTAGCCTTGAATTTGGGTTTTCTTTTCGGAAATATTCACGATTTTAGCTGCAGTACACGTATATCGAGGACAAACGTCGGCAGCTCCCGTCAATGCACGATTCTGGCAGCCTATTTCTGTTCATATGCCTTTGTTTGCATGGCAAAATAGAGTAGAATCCATGGGTTAGCCTTGAAATTTGGGTTTTCTTTTCGGAAATATTCACGAGTGTAGCTGCAGTACACGTATATCGAGGACAAACGTCGGCAGCTCCCGTCAATGCACGATTCTGGCAGCCTATTTCTGTTCATATGCCTTTGTTTGCATGGCAAAATAGAGTAGAATCCATGGGTTAGCCTTGAAATTTGGGTTTTCTTTTCGGAAATATTCACGAGTTTAGCTGCAGTACACGTATATCGAGGACAAACGTCGGCAGCTCCCGTCAATGCACGATTCTGGCAGCCTATTTCTGTTCATATGCCTTTGTTTGCATGGCAAAATAGAGTAGAATCCATGGGTTAGCCTTGAAATTTGGGTTTTCTTTCGGAAATATTCACGAGTGTAGCTGCAGTACACGTATATCGAGGACAAACGTCGGCAGCTCCCGTCAATGCACTTCTTGCAGCCTATTTCTAGTTCATATGCTTGTTTGCATGGCAAAATAGAGTAGAATCCATGGGTTTAGCCTTGAAATTTTGGGTTTTCTTTTCGGAAATATTCACGATTGTAGCTGCAGTACACGTATATCGAGGACAAACGTCGGCAGCTTCCCGTCAATGCACGTTCTGGCAGCCTATTCTAGTTCATATGCTTTGTTTGCCATGGCAAAATAGAGTAGAATCCATGGGTTAGCCTTGAAATTTGGGTTTTCTTTTCGGAAATATTCACGATTTTAGCTGCAGTACACGTATATCGAGGACAAACGTCGGCAGCTCCCGTCAATGCCGTTCTTGCAGCCTATTTCTAGTTCATATGCCTTGTTTGCATGGCAAATAGAGTAGAATCCATGGGTTAGCCTTGAAATTTGGGGTTTTATTTTCGGAAATATTCACGAGTGTAGCTGCAGTACACGTATATCGAGGACAAACGTCGGCAGCTCCCGTCAATGCACGTTCTGGCAGCCTATTTCTGTTCATATGCCTTTGTTTGCATGGCAAAATAGAGTAGAATCCATGGGTTAGCCTTGAAATTTGGGTTTTCTTTTCGGAAATATTCACGAGTGTAGCTGCAGTACACGTATATCGAGGACAAACGTCGGCAGCTCCCGTCAATGCACGATGTGCCAGCCTATTCTAGTTCATGTGCCTATGTTTGCATGGCAAAATAGAGTAGAATCCATGGGTTAGCCTTGAAATTTGGGTTTTATTTTCGGAAATATTCACGATTTAAACTGCAGTACACGTATATCGAGGACAAACGTCGGCAGCTCCCGTCAATGCACGATGTGGCAGCCTATTTCTGTTCATATGCCTTTGTTTGCATGGCAAAATAGAGTAGAATCCATGGGTTAGCCTTGAAATTTGGGTTTTCTTTTCGGAAATATTCACGATTTTAGCTGCAGTACACGTATATCGAGGACAAACGTCGGCAGCTCCCGTCAATGCACGATGTGCCAGCCTATTTCTGTTCATATGCCTTTGTTTGCATGGCAAAATAGAGTAGAATCCATGGGTTAGCCTTGAAATTTGGGTTTTCTTTCGGAAATATTCACGAGTGTAGCTGCAGTACACGTATATCGAGGACAAACGTCGGCAGCTCCCGTCAATGCACGTTCTTGCAGCCTATTCTAGTTCATATGCCTTTGTTTGCATGGCAAAATAGAGTAGAATCCATGGGTTAGCCTTGAAATTTGGGGTTTCTTTTCGGAAATATTCACGATTTTAGCTGCAGTACACGTATATCGAGGACAAACGTCGGCAGCTCCCGTCAATGCACGTTCTGGCAGCCTATTCTAGTTCATGTGCCTATGTTTGCATGGCAAAATAGAGTAGAATCCATGGGTTTAGCCTTGAAATTTTGGGTTTTCTTTTCGGAAATATTCACGATTTTAGCTGCAGTACACGTATATCGAGGACAAACGTCGGCAGCTCCCGTCAATGCACGTTCTGGCAGCCTATTTCTGTTCATATGCCTTGTTTGCATGGCAAAATAGAGTAGAATCCATGGGTTTGCCTTGAAATTTTGGGTTTTCTTTTCGGAAATATTCACGAGTGTAGCTGCAGTACACGTATATCGAGGACAAATCTCGGCAGCTCCCGTCAATGCACGATTGTGCCAGCCTATTTCTGTTCATATGCCTTTGCTTGCATGGCAAAATAGAGTAGAATCCATGGGTTTAGCCTTGAATTTGGGTTTTCTTTTCGGAAATATTCACGATTTTAGCTGCAGTACACGTATATCGAGGACAAACGTCGGCAGCTCCCGTCACTGCACGTTCTGGCAGCCTATTTCTAGTTCATGTGCCTATGTTTGCATGGCAAAATAGAGTAGAATCCATGGGTTAGCCTTGAAATTTGGGTTTCTTTTCGGAAATATTCACGATTTTAACTGCAGTACACGTATATCGAGGACAAACGTCGGCAGCTCCAGTCACTGCACGTTCTGGCAGCCTATTTCTGTTCATATGCCTTTGTTTGCATGGCAAAATAGAGTAGAATCCATGGGTTAGCCTTGAAATTTGGGTTTTCTTTTCGGAAATATTCACGATTTTAGCTGCAGTACACGTATATCGAGGACAAACGTCGGCAGCTCCCGTCAATGCACGTTCTGGCAGCCTATTCTAGATCATGTGCCTATGTTTCCATGGCAAAATAGAGTAGAATCCATGGGTTTGCCTTGAATTTTGGGTTTTCTTTTCGGAAATATTCACGATTTTAACTGCAGTACACGTATATTGAAGATAATTGTCGGCAGCTCCCGTCAATGCACGATGTGGCAGCCTATTTCTCATCATATGCCTTTGTTTGCATAGCAAAATAGAGTAGAATCCATGGGTTAGCCTTGAAATTTGGGTTTTATATTCGGAAATATTCACGAGTGTAGCTGCAGTACACGTATATCGAGGACAAACGTCGGCAGCTCCCGTCAATGCACGATTGTGCCAGCCTATTTCTGTTCATATGCCTTTGTTTGCATGGCAAAATAGAGTAGAATCCATGGGTTAGCCTTGAAATTTTGGGTTTTCTTTTCGGAAATATTCACGATTTTAACTGCAGTACACGTATATCGAGGACAAACGTCGGCAGCTCCCGTCAATGCACGTTCTGGCAGCCTATTCTAGTTCATATGCCTTTGTTTGCATGGCAAAATAGAGTAGAATCCATGGGTTAGCCTTGAATTTGGGTTTTCTTTTCGGAAATATTCACGATTGTAGCTGCAGTACACGTATATCGAGGACAAACGTCGGCAGCTCCCGTCACTGCACGTTCTGGCAAGCCTATTTTGGCAGCACTGTGCCTAATGTTGTGTGCCTATGTTTTCATGGAAAAATAGAGTAGAATCCATGGGTTAGCCTTGAAATTTGGGTATCTTTTCGGAAATATTCACGATGTGTGCAGTATGCGTACGTAGCTATGCACGATGTGCCAGCCTAATTTGTCGGCAAATAGCAATCACCTTGTCGGAAATGTAGCTGCAGTATACGTATGTGGCAGTCGGCTATGGATCTAGTTCATTTGCCTATGTTTTCATGGAAAAATAGAGTAGAATCCATGGGTTAGCCTTGAAATTTAAATGATTTTATGCGGCCAGTCGGTATTTGTGGCGTTCATGTGCTGCCATGGCAAACTAGACTAGAATGCATGGGTTTGCCTTGAATTTGGGTATTTTTGTTCATATGCGAGTGTTGTATATCGAAGACAAACGTCGGCAGCTCCCGTCAGTGCACATTCTGGCAGCCTATTCTAGTTCATGTGCCTATGTTTTTATGGAAAAAAAGAGTAGAATCCATGGGTTTGCCTTGAATTTTGGGTTTTTTTTTCGGAAATATTCACGAGTGTAGCTGCAGTACACGTATACCGAGGACAAACGTCGGCAGCGCCCGTCAATGCACGATGTGGCAGCCTATTTCTGTTCATATGCCTTTGTTTGCATGGCAAAGTAGAGTAGAATCCATGTGTTAGCCTTGAAATTTATGTTTTATTTTCGGAAATATACACGAGTGTAGCTGCAGTATACGTATATGGAGGTCAAACGTCGGCAGCTCCCGTCAATGCACATTCTGGCAGCCTATTCTAGTTCATGTGCCTATGTTTTCATGGAAAAATAGAGTAGAATCCATGGGTTGTTACCGATCATTCTAGAGCCTTGCGCACGGGCGTCAAAATTCCGCACAGCGAGTTCTCGGAAGCTCCGTCTGGGTCGGAGCGCCGGCCAGAACCGAGCTTCCCCCACTATCCGCGCCGCACCGTTACCCCCACCGTCACGCCAAGTCAGAGCAGCCGCGCCCGCATGCTCAAATACCGGCACGCTCTCCAGATTCGGCAGAGTTCGTCCCGGACCACCGGGGCAGTCGGACCTCTGTCCGCGTGCAAACGCGCCAGCAGAGGGATCCGACGCGGAGTTCGTCCCCGACCACCGGGGCAGCAGTTGTTCTTCATTCTGGGCCACGTACCACCGTCAATCCCCTGAAGTACCTGGGCACCTGAAGCGAGCGAGCTCAGGCGCCAAGCGCCCTCCACCGGCTCTTCCTAGAGCCGCTCACTGGCCCTTTTCAGGGCCAAACATCAAACGTTAACAAACCGACGCGCAGCGACGCATCCTTGCCCCTTCCCTCCACCATCCCATTTCACCCTCCCCCGGCTTGTCACCGTGCTGTCCAATCCCCACCCCCACAGCCGGAACAATTGGCGCCCGACGTGGGGCTCGAAGAGGCTCGATCGATATCGAGACCGGACCCTCACCGCTCGATCTGAGCTAGGCCAGCCAACCCGACACTTCTGGGAGTGTTTAAACACCCAGTGGCGCCCTCAGCAACTACAGAGTGGGGATCTAGACCCCCCCTCCTTCAACTTATAGAAGCGGCGACTCCGAGCCGGAAAAAACACTTCCGCGGCCACCATTGAAGAGAAAACATGGCAGAGACCAGACCACCTGAGCCAGATCCCCTGAACACTCCGATCGACACACCAACAGCTCCACGGCGTCGCCGCAAACGGAAGCTATAGAAGGCAACATGGAAAACGCTGCGCCTCGGTTCAACTTGGACGACCAAGCCCCGGGTCTTGCTCGGTCTACACATCCAGTGCCGGAATCCAGCGGGCTAGACCACGAGGGTCCTACAGGATATCTCCAAAGGGCGAGGTATTTATCATCAACCGCCGAGAAGCTCCCACGGAGCTACATAGCTCCATAATGGAGCACGCCGTGCTGAAACAACCCCTGCTGGAGGACCAGAGGGTAAAACCACGGGCACCCTGCCCAACGCCGCCGCTACCAAGGCGAGCACATCCCCCGCTGGAGGACCAGAGGGAATGTCCCGGGAGACGCGGCTGCAACCATCACGGCAACAGCGCTCCCACACCGGCCGACCGGCCACCACCACCGTCCTAAGGATCCCCCGGGGAGCGCAGGAGCGCCCCCACACCGGCCAGCCGGCCACCACCACCGTCCGAAGTACCACCCGGGGAGCGCAGGAGCGCCCCCACAGCGGGCACACGGCCGATGCCGTCGTCACAACCCCTGCTGGAGGACCAGAGAGCCAAACAACGGGCACCCTGCCCAACGCCGCCGCTACCAAGGCGAGCACAACCCCTGCTGGAGGACCAGAGGGCCCAACCCGAGGCGATAATGCCTCCATGCCCGCCGACGCGAGCACTCCCGAAGGAGAAAATGAAGGACAAGAAGAAGCAGGCGAACCAAACGCCGTAAACAGCCAAGGCCAGCAGGCCGAACCACGCACTCCAAGCACTGGAGCCCAACCCCGCGAACATCCTCCGCGGCGTGGACGCGGACGGCCCCCCAAGCGGCCAAAAGCCCAGCCGGGCACCACCCAAGGATCCTTGGCTCTTCCCAATGACCAAGCCCCCGCAGACGGCAACCAAGCCGTACTATCGCACCGCCGACGCGGGCGCCCCTCACGAAAATAGAGGATAACAGGCACGCAGTCGCCTTGCAATGAGTGACCCGCGCACGCGCACAAAGATCCACCGTCCAAAGGACCACCCGGGGAGCGCAGGAGCGCCCCCACACCAGCCAACCAGCCACCACCAACGGTACCGTCCCAGCTACGGGTCCCGGCCTCCCCCACAGCGGGCACACGGCCGACGGTCCCAATCCGGCCTCCCCCACAGCGGGCACACGGCCGACGGTCCCAATCCGAGCCTCCCCCACAGCGGGCACACGGCCAACGACAGCGACTCCGGCCTCCCCCGCAGCGGGCACACGGCCGATGCCGCTAAACCTCCTCAGAAGAGGAGACGCGGACGTCCCCGGAGACGAAGGGGTCCCCGGAGGGGCCCCACCAACCAGCCCGGGTCACCTGGAGGTGATCGACGGCAACGACGGCCAGGAGGTCGTCAGCAATCAGGAGATTGCCAACGAGCGGTCAGAGGACCGCCACGCACCGATCGCCGCCTCAACCTTTCCGACCGCGGGATGACGCAAGGCGCCGCGTAAAGTGTGAAAAAAGTGTACAAAGTGTAGAAAGCGAAAACCCGATTGTATTACTAATTATTATTCTTTTATATTAGGTTAAGTATTACTTCTTTAAGAATCATAAAAAAACAAAAAAGTGATAAGTGAGTGCAACAAAAAGAGACACTCCATGAAGTATTTCGCGCCGCGTGATTACGTACCGTAAATTTAAGATAGATTTAAGATAGATTTAAGTTAAACCAATGTAAATACCCAGAATGCCATAGACTAGAGACACCCGCACGCAAGACTCTTCCAAACCCGGGGGAATTGTTACCGATCATTCTAGAGCCTTGCGCACGGGCGTCAAAATTCCGCACCGCGAGTTCTCGGAAGCTCCGTCTGGGTCGGAGCGCCGGCCAGAACGGAGCTTCCCCCACTACCGCGCCGCACCGTAACCCCCACCGTCACGCCGAGTCGGAGCAGCCGCGCCCGCATGCTCAAATACCGGCACGCTCTCCAGATTCGGCAGAGTTCGTCCCGGACCACCGGGGCAGTCGGACCTCTGTCCGCGTGCAAACGCGCCAGCAGAGGGATCCGACGCGGAGTTCGTCCCCGACCACCGGGGCAGCAGGACCTCTGTCCGCGTGAAAACGCGCCCGCAGAGGGATCCGACCGAAAGGTCGAGGCTGCCAGGCCTCTGCCCGCGTGCAAACGCGCCCGCAGAGGGATCCGACCGAGAGGTCGAGGCTGCCAGGCCTCTGCCCGCGTGCAAACGCGCCCGCAGAGGGGTCCGACCGAAAGGTCGAGGCAGCCGGAGGACCTCTGTCCGCGTGCAAACGCGCCCGCAGAGGGAACCGACCGAAAGGTCGAGGCAGCCGGACCTCTGTCCGCGTGCGAACGCGCTCACAGAGGGAGCCGACCGAAAGGTCGAGGCTTCCAGACCCCTGCCCGCGTGAAAACGCGCCATCAGGGTAACCGGCCGAAAGGCCGAGTTTGGAAGTCCGCTCACCGAACCCAAGACGACCGCCAGGTCGACACGGGATTCGCTTAGGCAGTAGAGCCCCGCACGCCGAGCCGCGCGGACCTGCGCTCCCGCGTGCAAACGCCGAGCCGACGGGTCTGTAGGCGAGGCCACTCGCGCCAAACGACCGCACAGGTTGCCCCGTCCGCAGTGGACACCGCGCCGCGCCTCCGCGACAAGATTAGTAAAACCCGGCATCTGGGTTAGGAGAAGTAATCACGAATAATAAAGATCTTCAACGCCAACTGTTGTTCTTCATTCTGGGCCACCTACCACCGTCAATCCCCTGAAGTACCTGGGCACCTGAAGCGAGCGAGCTCAGGCGCCAAGCGCCCTCCACCGGCTCTTCCTAGAGCCGCTCACCGGCCCTTTTCAGGGCCAAACATCAAACGTTAACAAACCGACGCGCAGCGACGCATCCTTGCCCCTTCCCTCCACCATCCCACTTCACCCTCCCCCCGCTTGTCACCGTGCTGTCCAATCCCCACCCCCACAGCCGGAACAATTGGCGCCCGACGTGGGGCTCGAAGAGGCTCGATCGATATCGAGACCGGACCCTCACCGCTCGATCTGAGCTAGGCCAGCCAACCCGACACTTCTGGGAGTGTCTAAACACCCAGTGGCGCCCACATCAAAAAAAAAAAAAGGAAGAAGAGGAAGGCCATTATGCCTCAGACCCGCCGGGTCTCGGCGGGAGTCAACGAGGCCCGTCATCACCGAGAAGAATTGGAGGGAGGACTCCCCACTATCCGAGCGAGGACTCGAGCAACGAGTCTCGCTCGCAACCCACCGGACTCCATTCCCCCACCCGGAGGAAACAAGGCCCCCTCCCGTCCGACCGCCGTGCCAGGCAAGGAGAATCTCGCCGACTTAAACGGCCTCGCTAGCGCCGACGAATCATTCTCCGGACCGCCGCGCAAGAGGAAACACGTGGAGTCCACTCCCGAGACACACACCGCGGTCGTCCCGACCAAGACACCCGACACTCGACCAGGGGAAAACCAGCCACGTCCGAACAGACATTCAAAGGACAACCCCGACGCAGCGATGGCAAACGACGCTTTTAACCTGGAGGCCCTCGCCCAGGCTCTTCGCGGAACGCAACCTGCCGTCCCCGAGTATTACGGGAGGGACCATGAAGACCCTCAAGAATTTCTCCGCCAGTGTGAAAACCTGATACAAGAGCGCCGCACACCCGCCGGTCAAGTGGTAGCCCTCGTCGAGACCGGGCTGAAAGACGCGGCAGAACAGTGGTGGAGGTGCTACCGAGGAATCGTGACGGACTGGGCGCGGTTCCAAGAGCTCCTACGCGGGCATTTCGACAGCCAGGAGGTACGCGGACGCCTGCTCGCTGAGCTTTACGGAAAGAAGCAGGAAAAGGAGAACACGGGAATTTATCTCCAGCACAAACACCGCCTCTACGCCCGTGTGCAACCCGAGGTCACCGAGGAGGCCAAAATTAAATCGATGGTGGAGCTGCTGCGGCCCCCATTACGAAGAGCCCTGCGCGGGCAAACGATTCGGGACTTCGCGGACTTGCTCACCCGAGCAGTAGAAGCAGAGGCCGACATGGAAGAAGAACAGCCCATGGAAAAATCCAAACCAAAAAGGGAAACAACGGAGGAAAAGAAGCCACCGCAAAAGACGCCGCGGCATGGGCCCCCCAAGTGCTGGCATTGCCCGGGGTATCATTTCCACCGCGACTGTGAGATACTTCGCCAAAGACCCCCACCAGCGGGAAACTGGCGAGCGACGGGACCCCCTCCGCCCGATCCCGCCGCCACGAATCCCGGGCGGAACTAAACGGAGCTGGGCGACCCGCGGATAGGCTCCCCAGAGTACGAGTCGCTCTAGCGGACAAGCATCTCACCGCCGTCATCGACACGGGCGCTACTCAAAACTTCATTAACCCACACGCAGTACCTGCCGGAGCACTACGACGTCGATACCAAACACAAACATACCTCGCCGTAGACGGCCCTCGGATCAACATCACGCACGAGGTTCGATGCATCATTAAAATTCAAGACATGGAAAGCGAAATCATCGCTCTTGAAGTATCCAACCTCCGCGAACCTCTACTTCTCGGACTCCCATGGTTACGTGCTGAAGAGGGCATCATCGACTTGCCCCGCGACCAGCTACATATTGGGAGAATCCAGCGAATCACGGTGCCGCTCAGCATTACACCCACGCGCTCAGCACGAGCCAACAACTTTAACCCCGAGGAGAGCGTCACGCATGGTTTCCCAGCGGAGCACCTCCCAAAGCTATACCAAACGCTTCAGAATCACGGGGCAGTATTCGCACCCCTGGGAGGAAAATTACCACAAACCAAGACGGTCCGCCACAAGATTGTGCTGACATCCCCTCAACCTTTTCGTCTACCGATGCGCCGTTACTCCGAAGAGAAACGCAAGGAGATAGAAGACCAGACCCAGGAGATGCTGGCAGCCGGCCTAATCGAGCCGTGCAACTCACCCTACAGCTACGCCGATTCACATGGCCAAAAAGAAAGATGGCGGTTACCGATTTTGCGTCGACTACCGAAGGTTGAACGCCGTAACCGAGGATTCGGCGCAACCAATACCCCGCATCTCAGACGCCTTGAGGGATCTCGGCGATGCCAAGCTTTTTACAACCCTGGACTTAAAAAGCGGGTATTGGCAGATCCCTCTGGACCCCACCGCCAAGGCGTACACAGCCTTCGCCACACCATCCGGAGGAACATATCAGTTCAATGTGATGCCTTTCGGGTTGAAAGGAGCCCCGAAAACGTTCCAGGCCCTCATATCCCAGGAGGTATTAGTGGGCTATCTAAATAAGATCTGCCTCTGCTACCTCGACGACATCATTATCTACTCCCAAAACTGGGAAGAACACCTACGACACATCGCACTCGTACTGGAAAGACTTCATATTCATGGGTTAACATGCTCCGTGCAGAAGTGCCATTTTGGGATGACTTCCCTAGAGTATCTCGGGTTTAACGTCTCGACCAACGGAAACGAGGTAAAACCCGAATACCTCCGAGCAATCGCGGAAAAGGAGCCCCCCACCACGAAGCGCCAGTTACAGTCCTTTATAGGGACCTGCAACTGGTTGCTTGAGTACACTCCACGATTGGCAGTCATCATGGCACCACTCACGGACCTCCTTCAGCGCCGCAGCTTCGCCTGGACGAACGAGGCCCAAGCGGCCTTCCAGGCTACGAAGAAGGCATTCGCTGCGCCCCTCAGACTATCTCGACCGCTCCCAGGTCTGCGCTACATCCTGCAGACGGACGCCAGTGCCCGCGGCATGGGCGCCGTATTATTCCAGGAAGAACACGAGGGACAGCGCCGCGTGATCAGTTACGCGAGCGCCAAATTCCGCCCAGCCGAAAGCCGCTATCATTGCAATGAGCAGGAGTGCCTCGCCATCATCTGGGCCATCAAGCGTTTCCGTCCTTACTTGGAGGACTCACAATTTACGCTGCGAACCGACAGTAAAGTGCTGACCTGGCTGGACCGGCTAAAGGATAAACGGGACAAGCTTACCCGGTGGTCCCTGTTACTACAAGAGTTCGACTTCACCATCGAACATTGTCCCGGCCGCAGCAACGAACTGCCCGACGCACTCTCCCGGACAACCACAGGACGAGGATCATCCGGAGCTAGACGACCCAGAAAGACTCCTGCCACCCGAAATTCCGCTCGAGGAAGTCACCAAGCCCGAAGCAGAGACCGAGGCTCTCCTCTATCACGTGCCTTGCCCAACGCTCATCGACGAGGTCCGCATAGCCCAACAGCAGGACTCCAAGGCCAGCGCTATCGCTCACCGCCTACTGGACTACGCCAGGCAAGCAGAAACCTCAGAGAGCGAGCGAAGACTAAACAAAGGTAACCAATTGATCAACAGCATTCTCTGGCAGCGGAGTAATGAGAACGACGAATGGAAAATTCACGTACCAGAGAGCATCCGGCCCCGGGTGTTGTACGAATTCCACGACTCCGAATACGCCGGGCATCCCGGCATGGAAGAAACCACCCGAGCAATCCAAGAGAAATTCCGTTGGCCACGCATGCAGCGGGATATTAAAGAATACGTACAGCTGTGCCACATCTGCGCCTGTACCAAATCTACGGCAACAGCACAGCCACCGCTCCGGCCCCACCAACCCACTCAACCCTGGGACACAGTAGCCGTAGATCTCATGGGGCCCTACCCCATGACGGCCAAACGGAAGAGATTTATTTTGGTGCTCACCGACTTGTTCTCTCGCTGGGTGGAGGCTTACGCCATTAGCTCCTCAGATACCAACGTCCTGATCGAAATCTTGGAGCGAGAATTCCAACGATGGGGATATCCACGAGCGATCCTATCCGACAATGGCCCCCAGTTCGTAAGTAAGAAATGGGAAGAAGCGTGTGAAAAATGGCAGGCCATCCCGTGGACGACAGCCACCTACCACCCACGAGCCAATCCCACAGAACGTCGAAACCAAGAAATCAAAAAAGGCCTCCGAATCCACCTCCAAGGCAAAGGACACCAACACTGGGATAAGGAGCTTCCCGGCGTACTTTACCAACTCCGGAGGAGGCGCAACGCCGCCACAGGGAGGACTCCCAGCGAACTCCTCCTCGGGAAAACCCTCCGTCGCCCCGGAGATTGGAAGTTGGAGCTGCCCGAACCCCCGATGCCTTGCTGGGAACAACGAGTGGCCAACGCCCAGGAACACCAAAGAAAATATCAAAGCAAATACGCCAGCCCACAGGACACTAGCGGCCCCCGGTATCAACCAGGCGATCTTGTATATCTCAAGACGCACCCACTCTCCAATGCCGTGGACCGATTTCACGCAGGGTTCGCACCCAAGTGGGAAGGGCCACTACAGGTAATCAAACAGATCCACGGGGAGATCTACGAGGTCAATCGACGAGGAACGACAACGAAGGCACACGGCAGCCAACTTAAACCTGCCGTCGTCAAGACCCCTGCTGGAGGACCAGAGGGCCAAACAACGGGCACCCTGCCCAACGCCGCCGCTACCAAGGCGAGCACAACCCCTGCTGGAGGACCAGAGGGCCCAACCCGAGGCGATGATGCCTCCATGCCCGCCGACGCGAGCACTCCCGAAGGAGAAAATGAAGGACAAGAAGAAGCAGGCGAACCAAACGCCGTAAACAGCAAAGGCCAGCAGGCCGAACCACGCACTCCAAGCACTGGAGCCCAACCCCGCGAACATCCTCCACGGCGTGGACGCGGACGGCCCCCCAAGCGGCCAAAAGCCCAGCCGGGCACCACCCAGGGATCCTTGGCTCTTCCCAATGACCAAGCCCCCGCAGACGGCAACCAAGCCGTACTATCGCACCGCCGACGCGGGCGCCCCTCACGAAAATAGAGGATAACAGGCACGCAGTCGCCTGCAATGAGTGACCCGCGCACGGGCACAAAGATCCACCGTCCAAAGGACCACCCGGGGAGCGCAGGAGCGCCCCCACACCAGCCAACCGGCCACCACCAACGGTACCGTCCCAGTTACGGGTCCCGGCCTCCCCCACAGCGGGCACACGGCCGACGGTCCCAATCCGGCCTCCCCCACAGCGGGCACACGGCCGACGGTCACAATCCCGGCCTCCCCCACAGCGGGCACACGGCCAACAACGGCGACCCCGGCCTCCCCCGCAGCGGGCACACGGCCGATGCCGCTAAACCTCCTCAGAAGAGGAGACGCGGACGTTCCCGGAGAAGAAGGGGTCCCCGGAGGGGCCCCCCCGCCCCCCAACCAGCCCGGGTCACCTGGAGGTGATCGACGGCAACGACGGCCAGGAGGTCGTCAGCAATCAGGAGATTGCCAACGAGCGGTCAGAGGACCGCCACGCACCGATCGCCGCCTCAACCTTTCCGACCGCGGGATGACGCAAGGCGCCGCGTAAAGTGTGAAAAAAGTGTACAAAGTGTAGAAAGCGAAAACCCGATTGTATTACTAATTATTATTCTTTTATATTAGGTTAAGTATTACTTCTTTAAGAATCAAAAAAAAACAAAAAAGTGATAAGTGAGTGCAACAAAAAGAGACACTCCATGAAGTATTTCGCGCCGCCGTAAATTTAAGATAGATTTAAGATAGATTTAAGTTAAACCAATGTAATACCCAGAATGCCATAGAGTAGGGACACCCGCACGCAAGACTCTTCCAAACCCGGGGGAATTGTTACCGATCATTCTAGAGCCTTGCGCACAGGCGTCAAAAAATTCCGCACCACGAGTTCTCGGAAGCTCCGTCTGGGTCGGAGCGCCGGCCAGAACGGAGCTTCCCCCACTACCGCGCCGCACCGTTACCCCCACCATCACGCCGAGTCGGAGCAGCCGCGCCCGCATGCTCAAATACCGGCACGCTCTCCAGATTCGGCAGAGTTCGTCCCGGACCACCGGGGCAGTCGGACCTCTGTCCGCGTGCAAACGCGCCAGCAGAGGGATCCGACGGGGAGTTCGTCCCCGACCACCGGGGCAGTCGGACCTCTGTCCGCGTGCAAACGCGCCAGCAAGAGGGACCCGACAGGAAGTACATCCCGGCCTACTGAGCCGAGCAGACCTCTGCCCGCGTGCAAACGCGCCCGCAGAGGGATCCGACCGAAATGTCGAGGCTGCCAGGCCTCTGCCCGCGTGCAAACGCGCCCGCAGAGGGATCCGACCGAGAGGTCGAGGCTGCCAGGCCTCTACCCGCGTGCAAACGCGCCCGCAGAGGGATCCGACCGAAAGGTCGAGGCAGCCGGAGGACCTCTGTCCGCGTCCAAACGCGCCCGCAGAGGGAACCGACCGAAAGGTCGAGGCAGCCGGACCTCTGTCCGCGTGCGAACGCGCTCACAGAGGGAGCCGACCGAAAGGTCGAGGCTTCCAGACCCCTGCCCGCGTGAAAACGCGCCATCAGGGTAACCGGCCGAAAGGCCGAGTTTGGAAGTCCGCTCACCGAACCCAAGACGACCGCCAGGTCGACACGGGATTCGCTCAGGCAGTAGAGCCCCGCACGCCGAGCCGCGCGGACCTGCGCTCCCGCGTGCAAACGCCGAGCTGACGGGTCTGTAGGCGAGGCCACTCGCGCCAAACGACCGCACAGGTCGCCCCGTCCGCAGTGGACACCGCGCCGCGCCTCCGCGACAAGATTAGTAAAACCCGGCATCTGGGTTAGGAGAAGTACTCCAAATAATAAAGATCTTCAACGCCAACTGTTGTTCTTCATTCTGGGCCACCTACCACCGTCAATCCCCTGAAGTACCTGGGCACCTGAAGCGAGCGAGCTCAGGCGCCAAGCGCCCTCCACCGGCTCTTCCTAGAGCAGCTCACCGGCCCTTTTCAGGGCCAAACATCAAACGTTAACAAACCGACGCGCAGCGACGCATCCTTGCCCCTTCCCTCCACCATCCCACGTCACCCTCCCCCTGCTTGTCACCGTGCTGTCCAATCCCCACCCCCACAGCCGGAACAAGGTCAGTTCGAAGGGATGAAATTGGACTTAGCCAAATGTCATCGAACAACATATTTTGATTTTTCAAACTAATAAATAATCTTTTTGCGCACGTTTTTATGTCGGATTCTTGTTTGTCATGTCAAGAGCTATACGTGTGATTTTTTCCCAAGTCTAATATCACTCCGGAACGAACCCTTAGGTCAGTTCGAAGGGGCGAAAATAGACTTTCACGTATATGTCAATGTACGACACATTTTGATTTTTCAACATAATAAATAATATTTTTGCGCACGTTTTTATGACGGATTCTTGTTTGTCTTGTCAAGAGCTATATTTATGAATTTTCCCAAGTCCAATATCACTCCGGAACGAACCCTTAGGTCAGTTCGAAGGGATGAAATTGGACTTAGCCAAATGTCATCGAACAACATATTTTGATTTTTCAACATAATAAATAATATTTTTGCGCACGTTTTTATGACGGATTCTTGTTTGTCATGTCAAGAGATATACGTGTGATTTTTCCCAAGTCTAATATCACTCCGGAACGAACCCTTAGGTCAGTTCGAAGGGGCGAAAATAGACTTTCACGTATATGTCAATGTACGATACATTTTGATTTTTCAACATAATAACTAATGTTTTTGCGCACGTTTTTATGATGGATTCTTGTTTATCATGTCAAGAGCTATACGTGTGAATTTTTCCGAGTCCAATATCACTCCGGAAGGAACCCTTAGATCAGTTCGAAGGGATGAAACATGTGGATAGTGCAGGGTTTGGCTCGATCCGATCGCCCGACCTAGGGGCGAAGGGTGACGGCCGAGCATTCGAGAGAACCAACAAGTATCCAGGAGAGTATCAACGAGTATCAAATGAATATGAAAAGAGTTGCAAAAGAGTATCAAAATAGTATCTATATAGTATTGAAAGAGTATCAAAAGAGTATCAAAAGAGTATCATAGAGTATGAAAGACTGTCATGGAATTGCAAAGCGTTACACGGTAGTAGATGGGAGTTCAGCCTTTCTTAGTACTCTTTTGGATACTCTTTTGGTTCTCTCTAGCGCTCGGCCGTCCCCCTCGAGGGGCCGCTCAGTTAGTCCTCTTTCAAAAGAGTACAAAAGAGGACACAAGAGTTCGCAAAGCTGTACTCCGGATCTGAAATCCGGAAGCAAGTCGGTGGAAGGGGCAGTGCAATGAGGGGCAAGGCGGCAGCCGAGCGGAGTGGAATGGGGAGGCCGGCGGCCGTCGTAGGCCGGGCAGGCCAGCCGAGCCAGCGGCCAGTGGTGGGGGGAGTACAAAAGAGGACTAAAGAGTACACAGAGGTTTTCAGGAGTTCTTCGCTTTTTCAAAGAGTACACGACTCGCGCGGACATCTCGCATGATTAATATTAATATGTAATTATTATTTAATTAATTTGTTCACTTTTAACAATAATTATTTAATATTTTATAATCTTTTCTTGAATATTGATAGTTTTCCGCTTAGCAAAATAATTTTATTGAAAAAAAATTATCGTTCAAGTTTTTTAATATAAATTAGTTTATTAGTTTATTTAAAATATTAAACAGAGCCCAAAAACTAATTAAGTTACAAAAAAAGATTGCTTTTCTCTCTGATCATTCTGTACAAGTTTTAACTCTTAATACTGTAAGTGTTATAGTGGTCGAGTGGATTGAGCCTTGCCTTTCATTTTGGACATTTTGAGGGCGCAGGTTCGAATCCTCATGAAGGCAATTTTTTTTTGCTATTTTATAGTAAATTTAAATTATATAATATATATATTAATTAAATAGATAATATTGAGAATAGTATTTGTGATCAGATCTTGTAATCACGTTATGTTACAATTTATTTGATTTTCAAAGGTATAATACGAAATAAGTGAAAAGAAGGTTTTGTGAAAACAATAACGCTTTTTAGCTCAATACACAATTTTTGCTCATGCTATTATCTTGAAACTACAAGATTTTCGTGATATTATCGTCAGATACTGCTGTTAATGTGGCTAAAGAGTCTTTAGCATAATTTTTAAATATAGTTGTGGTAATGCTACATTTTGTTATATTATAAATATAAATTATTTTAAATGATGTGACGTGGTGCTTTTAGGCCCGGAGCCCCACGCCATTGTTCCTCCGGTCGCGCCATCCTGCCCTGATGCAGGTCCCTGCGTCGCCCCGGAGGGGACCCGGCCGGGCCAGCCCGGGCGGCTGGCCTACGTCGGTCGCGGCGGTTATGAAGTCGGGAGGAGGGAGGGTCTACCAAAATTATCACACGGGAGGGCATATCTTTCCAAAATGTATATTTATTTAATATATAAAGGACGACGGGGGGACAAACCCGCCCCGCCGCATTCGCCTGTACAAAAGTTGCCGCTGGCCCGCTCGCCCCGCACGCCTCCCTCTGGCACCGCGCATCTCGCCTTTCGACCTGGCCGACGAGCCCCCACGGGCTCGCGGCGGTGCTGACCTCGGGACCTCGGGTATCGGGCCGAAACCTTGGTGATCCCATAGGCACCTCGCCTCGCCCGAACCCTCACCGGGTCGCACATCAACTCACGATATTTGGGGGGAGGAACCGCGCCCGCGCCTCTCTCTCTCACACGCGCGGGACATAATATTATACGGCCCTACCTGGCCGTCGCCTCCTCGTTGATAGTCCCGGCCACAATCCGGCCGGGAAGTCGCCGCGGCTTCCTCACGCGTCCCCAGGTGGTGTCAGGGCCACGCGTCAGCTGGGCTCGCTCTTTCTCTCTCACTCCTTCGCTCTCCCCCTAACTCTCTCGTTCGCTCGCGCGTCGCCTCCCTACGATCGGCGATCGGGGCCGATGATTCGGCGCCCGGCGCGAAACTAAACAGCGCGGCGCGGTTGCGCATTTTCCCAATTAACGCGCGCCCTTCCCGCCCCGCGGCCGCGGTGCCCAGCTGATTCCCTGCTCGCGCGCGCAAATCCGCCCGTCACAATGAGCAGATGTTTATGTGTTTATGTTTTAAAGATTCATCGTTCTTGTTATTTTTATTTGCTTTATTATTTTAAATCATTAAGAATAAGTCTAAATAATATATGTACTTGTTATGAGAAAACTAGTGACCGCGCGCATTGGTACTCTTTCGATATAAATATTAATAATACTCTTAAACAATTGGAGCTATGAAGCTGTAATGGCACCAAAAACTTCTTAGAATATTTAATAATATTTCTACATGGCTACATTTAAAATTCGTCAATTTGTTTATTATTATAATTAAAAGACGAATAAACTAATAAACTAATTTATATTAAAAAACTTGAACGATAATTTTTTTTCAATAAAATTATTTTGCTAAGCGGAAAACTATCAATATTCAAGAAAAGATTATAAAATATTAAATAATTATTGTTAAAAGTGTACAAATTAATTTAATAATAATTACATATCAACATTAATTATGCGAGAAGGCCGCGCGCGTCGTGCACTCTTTGAAAAAGCGAAGAACTCCTGAAAACCTCTGTGTACTCTTTAGTCCTCTTTTGTACTCCCCCCACCACTGGCCGCTGGCTCGGCTGGCCTGCCCGGCCTACGACGACCGCCGGCCTCCCCATTCCACTCCGCTCGGCTGCCGCCTTGCCCCTCGGTCCCCCTTCCTCCCTAGTCCGGGCGTTCGGCGGAGTGACGCCCTGTCCCCCTGGCCCCCTGGGCCAGGCGTTCGACCGAGCGACACTCTGTTCCCCCTTCCCCTTCCAACAAAGCGGTGTTGCAAACATCAACAAAGAGTATAGCAAAGAGGATCCAATAGTCAAATTGACCGACAGACGGATTTTGTCTTTTACCAGAGATGAATAGAGAGATAGCCGATGCTATAGGCCCAAACCGCGCCAAATTCACTGCGCCATAGTAATACGCATCCTCGCCGATAAAATTGTAATCTGTCGCACTTGAGGGGAAATGAGGGGAAATAAGGGAGAGAGAAGAAGTAAGCGCGAGCCACGAGTCGTGTCCATGTGACTGGCTGCAGGTATGTGCTAGTGCGCCCGATCGCGGCCGAAGCTGGCTCGGCACTAATCGGCGAGGGAAGGAGCGCGAATGACGAGCCACGTCCGTGTGCCCGGCACTCTTTATGTGTGCGACTGTGCATGACTCGATCGTTTGCATGTGTCCATGACTCGCGGCCACATCGGAGGAGCCAGCGCGAGCAACGAGTCAAGTCAAGCCCAGATGGACGCACGTGGCCAGCACTGTTTCTGTGTGCGTATGTTCATGATTCGATAGCTAGCTTGTGTCAGTTTGTCAGATTTTCGGCGGGTCTGTTTGCGGCTGTTTTTCTACTGTTCGGCCTCACCTCGGACCCGAGGCCCGAGCTCGGACCTCAAGCGTGAAAATGATAGCAATCGTTTTTAATAAATAAATTTTTAGCGTATTATTTAAAAACCATGTTGTATATAATTATCCCTAAAAACGGGATACGATTATAAACTTTTTCGCCGAATGCAACAACATAGAATATACATACATGTAACTAAGCTCCTCCAAAGTGATTTTCGTAATTTTCGTTTATACCTATGTGCATTAATTAATTATTAATTCATAATTAATTCATATATGATTGTATTTTTATATTGTGACGTGTGTCACTGGGAGAAAGAAGGCGGGAGACTGTAACGCGTAGCCGCCGTGCGACCTCCGTGCGCGCCGAAAAACGAGCGAGAATCGTCGGGGGGGGGTAAGAGTCGGTTTGGGCACAGAAGTCCGGCCCGAGCACTTAGGCGAGCGGCGGGCGCAGGCCGCCAAGGATAGGACAAGCCTGACCCGCGCAATGTTGCTAGCCGGCAGCCGCGGCAACACCGCCTCGAGAGGAAGGCGACGTGACCGGCGGGCGGTGGCATCGGCCATCTTGAAGAGAGCCGGCCGGCGCGATTGCCGCCGCTGCCGGACGGCCGCCGGGAGGAGGAGAGCGCGGGGGGGCCAGCCTGCGGCCGCCCAGCCGCGCCGCCGCCGAAAATTCGGAAAAAGACAAAGGGCCCGCGCGGTGGTCAACGCCCGGCTCGAGAGAATTGATTGAGACGTTCGAGCGAGCAGACGTGTGAAGACTTGACTGATAGACGGCAGAGAGAGAAGACGTGAAGAAGAGATTAGTATCGAGACGTTGAGGCGCGAAGACGTAGAGATCAGCAAGAGACGTTAGAGCGAGTAGACGTAGAGATTAGGAGCCGTTAGCGTGAGCAGACGCACAGAGATTAGAAGCAGCCGTTAGCATGAGCAGATATACCGATTAGAAGGAGACGTTAGCGCGAGCCGACAGATTAGAAAAAGAAGTAACGAGAGAAGACGGAGGAAGAGATCAGAGCGGCAGACGGTGAAGAGCAAGGACGCACCAGCAGCTCGGGACGTGGAGAGGCGAGGACGTGACGAATCCCCGAAGCCACCGGCCATCCTCCCGTAGTGCGACCAGGAGGGAGAGGCGCCGGCCCACGGGGAAAGATAGCGGCCCGGAGAACCACCTGCGGGACCCAACGATCCGGCCCCGAGACCCGGGAGAGGACTGCCCCAGAGCCGACGGCGAGTCCGGTGCCACCCGAGGAGGGACGACCCGCGGCAGACGTCCGCCACACCGACCGGCGACCACCGCCGTCCTCCAGCCACCGCCACCCGCCAGCCCGCCAGCTCCAGCCAGCCCATCGCCACCCACTCGCCGCCAGACAGCACCAAGGCCGACGAAACTCGGGGTGAGTGAGCTTACGGCTCAGAGTGCGGGCGGAGTGCTCGGGGGGGACGCGACGCGACGGGAAGCGACGAGGAGAGCCGAGGCGCGACCGGCTCGAGTGCCGGGGACGGACGCGGGCGGAGGTCGTACAGCGAGCGCGCGACCGGTGAAAGCGAGCGCGCGACCGGTGCAAGCGAGCGCGCCGGCAGCGAGCGCGACCGGTGCAAGCGAGGACGCGACCGGTGAAGCAGCCGGGAGGCGGCCAGCGAGGCTGCAGCGTAACAGCGGCGCGAGCGGAGGGGCCAGCGAGGCCCCCGCGTAACGTGTGACGCGGGCGGAGTGGCCAGCGAGGCCCAGGCGGAATTGTGACGCGAGAGAAGCGGCCTGCGAAGCCGCTGCGCTACTCATATTACGCGAAGTGGCAAACGTGCTGCCGCAAATACGGTAGAGCCGGAGCCGCATTGTATCTGGAAATTAGAAAATAAAGCGTCGGAGCTAAAGGAGCCGATTGTCTTGTAACTTTACCCAAGTCCCGGTTTCCCGTGCGTTTTCCCCCCCTTTTCCTATTTTAGCAGCCGTAGCACATTTGTGTGGTGCCTTCCCGCCGAGGCCGGCGGAACCTCCTCTGAGAGAGAGAGTCCGCACACGCTAGCCAGGGCAGCTCGCCTGGCGCCCGACAAGAAGACACAAAGGAAAATATTGGCGAGCTACGCCATTTGGACCGTCGCGGGGCGGAAGGGCCCTTTCCTAGAGTCATAGGAAAAGCGACGTGTCACAGTGGCGCCCGACGTGGGGCGAAGCCGGCCACACAAATTAGACGCGACGCGCGAGGGTAACGAATAGTCGGTAGCCGAGTCGGTAGCGGGAAAGGGGCGTTCGATCAGCGATTGGGGAAGTTTGCGCAGGCGAGCACTCCGCCAAAATCGGCATTGCCCTCAGCCGCGGAAACGAATTCTCACGCCAGCGGGCGCAGAGAACAAAGCGAGCTTATTGTCGCCGAGCGGAATTCGACATTGACCCCAGACTGCTTGCGACCCCTTGTGCGTGACCCCTAATATTTATATACTGTTTCATCAATATTGTAACCCGGGTAAGTGCCTGGAATTCGAGGCGCTAACGTCGCCTCAGATTCAAATTTCAGGAGGGCACGCGCAACGTCGAGCTATTCGACACAGCCGCGAATCAACATTCGGTCCGCGAAGTAAACAGTATCAATAATAGCAACGAGAACGGGCACCTTGTCGGAATCGGCCGCGACGTTGGACGCGACGCGCGAATAGAAGCGAGAACCGGGAAAATAAAGAGATTCGACGAAAAAAATTATGGCCGAGAACGGGAGTAAACGCGGACGGAAAGAAGCGACCTTTCACGGTAGATATGTCGAGGCGGTCGAACAGTTGTTAGAGACGCGTAGGGGAAGGGCGATGATGAGGCGGCTCTTAGTGTTGCGGACTCCCCAGCTGATAAGAGAGGTAAAATACAGAAGCTTGAGCGAGCGGGGTGGGGCGGATACCCTCCGCGAACGAATTTGGCGACACGACCTGCGCGCTCAGCGGAAGGAAGTCCACCGCCAGACCAATGACGTCCCGTGGTTTCCGGAGTGGGACCGGGACGGGGCGGCCACACCGACCGATTGCGGAAGGATGTGCGCCGGCCCTATATCGCTCCCGACGGAAGAGGGTGAGACGGAGGAGGGAGACTCCGCATCGGTAAGGAGCACCGGCGCGGGGGGAGAGACAGAGCGTGGAGGGGAAACCACGTCGGAGGGAGAGGTCGCGCGGCTGCGAGCTGGAATCCAGCGGCTGCAAGCGCACGAAAATGCCTCCGAGTCGGACCGGCCCGGCTCACCGCGCGAACGGCCGCGAGTCGCGTCCGCGACGCTGTCCCCCTCCCAACGAAGCGCATACCGCGCGTCGACGGCGGCCGCGGAGAGCCACCGTCGACCGGCCGGCGGGCACGTGACAAAACCGCCGAGTGTGCAACGCACACCGATTCAGGCCGCGCATCACTTCCCTCATGCCCTTACTGACTTAGCGAGGACGCGCCAAGCCGGAGCCGCCGGACCCCTATCTGGGGATCGAGGGGCCCGCACGCGGCCGCGGTTCAGCGAGTCGCCCGTGCGATGCCGCGGCGCGCCCCGATCTCCCGCATCCGACGCGGGGGAGTCAGCTGACCACCGCACACGGCGGAGAGTGAGGCGGGACAGCTCCCGTTCGCATAGCCCTTTGGGAAGAACCTCCTGCGAACGACGACATCGCCGGAGATCATACTCCCGCGAGGACGACCGGCGGCGCGAAGTCCGAACGCGACCGCCGCGTGACAGCGACAGCGGCCGAGAAGCCCGGCCGCGCGCACGTGACGACCGATCTAGGACGGCACACATTTCCCCCCACTTGCGACGTGAAAGGCGTAGAGTAGTCGAGCCGAGAGAGGAAGGGAGACAGAGTAGGTACCGACGCGCACATGTTTCTCCGGATAGCGAGGACGAGCGGCGTGACCGCCGGGAGTATCACAGCCGCTGGCACGACGACCGCCAGTTCGAGAGACGCGGCAGCCGCCGAGATCGCGACCGTAGCCAAGGGCCGCGATATCCCTTCGCGCGGGATGAATGGAGTCACTCGAGCGGCAGTGACGGGACCGAATCGGACGAGGGAGAGCTCGACGTCACGATACGGACGACGCGAACGCCTGCCCGCCGCACCCGAGGCCGCGCGCGGTACAATGACACCTGGGCGTGTCTAAAAATGCTGCGCGACTTCAGGCTCCAGTTTGCGGGCCAGACGCAAGAGAACGCGGAAACGTTCCTTGACAGGTTAGACGCGTGCCGCCGCAGCTCTAATTTTGAGGACGAAGACCTCCTTGAAGCCATCCCCGCCATATTATCGGGACGGGCGAATCAATGGTTCCGCGGGAACCAGGAGGACTTAACGTCCTGGAGGGCCTTCGTCAAGGCGTTTCGAAATAAATTCTGCGTGCGGCTGACAGAATCGGAGCTCTACGAGGAGCTGCGCGTGCGAACGCAGGCGAAAGGAGAGTAAAACTCCGACTACCTCACCTGCCGCCGCTATATCTATCGCCAGTTCCGGAAAAGCCCCTCGCTTCGGCGGCAACTAGAGGCATCGTTCCGCGGCCTGTTGCCCGAATATCGGGAAGCCATGCGACGCGAAACGATAGACTCATACGCTACGATGCAGAGACTCGGCGAGGCATACGAGCGTAAAGAGGATCGCCGCTCGAGATATGTACCGCCGCCGGCCCATATGCGACTGTCAGAGGCGAATCCCATTATAAGCCGCAAGAAGGTCGCCGGGCTAGAAGGAATGGCTGAAATTTTGAGCTCCCCCGCGAGCAGTGGAAGCGGGACGGCGAGGAAGCCTAAAACTAAGCCAACGAAGGCGAAGAAAACGCGTGCCGGGCGAACCTCCACGACGGAGGAGGAGACCGATGGGCGCGTATCCGGGGGGAAGTCTAGCGCGCGCCGCAGCAGGCTATCCCAAGCGGCGGAGAGGCAGGTAGCCGCGCTAGAGCACGGACGCGGGCGCAGCCGGGTAGAGGACCGCCGAGCAGACCGCTTATACCTGGAGCGGTCTCGAATGCGGGCACCGTGCGCCCGGTCAGCGACGCCGGTGGGAGCGGTCGCCAAGCGGCGTATCCGCCGCGACCGGATGATTTTGCGCAGTACCCCCCGCTAGGCGCACGGGGTCATCAACGAGGCCCGGGCGCCTATGTTCAGCCGCCAGCACCGTATGGGAGCCAACCTGTGCCACCTCTGGCCCCGTCGAGACAGCAGTATAACCCGTACGGGCAAGCTCCGCCGCAATACGGCCAGGCCTGGCTAAGCCCGCGGGGAGCCACCTTCCCTCAGCAAAGGGAAGGCGGTCAGCTGGCGGTGCCGCGACGCAACCCACCCGCGCCATTCTACGGTGCGTGCCATGGGTGCGGAGCGGTCGGGCACCCTATCGCGCTCTGCCCGGCCCGGCAATGTTACAGTTGCCTCCAGTGGGGCCACTTTGCGAGCCGATGCCCGCAGGCGCCAGCGTGGGGAAATCCACAGCCACCGCCCGCACCTGAACCGCCGTTCGCGGCCGGGTCGGGAAACGAGCGGGGCCGTGGCCACCCAAGCCCCGTGGCTACGAGCGCGCCAGCGCAGGGGCTGTCGCGAGGAGCTCCGTGCTCCGGCCAGGCCTAAGTGCCCGGCCGCGGCCCCAGCCGAGCCCGGCGGCCGAGCCCGCCGCCCGAGCCGGCACGGGTAACGAGACGACGAGGTCGACTGCGACGTGTCGCGAGTTTAGGCGTAGGAGGGAGAGAAGGGAGACCGGAGATATAGGAGGAGACAGGAGAAGTCGTGACGTGAAGAAAGTCGTGAGGGTAGGCCTAGAGCCGCGAGAGGCGAGAGAAAATGCGGACGCGCGCGAACCCGCACCGGGGAACATGCGAGACATGCATCCGTCTCCCCGAAGCCCCGCGGCACCGGCCGAGGCGACCGGCGGGAGAAGCCGAGACAGCCGCGTGAAGTCAGGAGGCGAGGTAGGAGAAGAGAGCCGGTCGGGAGGGGAGCCCAGGCGGCTCTCCTCGACCGCCGGCACGCGTCGGGACGGGGAGGTCGATAGGAGCAAAGGCGCGATAAAGAAAACGATTACAATCCGGAGACGACAATCGGACAGTAGCGAGGAGAACTCGGATCCGCGAAATTTACGAAGTCACTTGCAGAGCTGGGGAATGGAGAAGGGCGACATGATCGTGACGGAGGAGCGGAGCGAGAGAGAGAAGAAATTGAGAACGGCGGATGCGGGGGGCGAGCTGCGCGGAGCGTCGGAAGTGATACCGCGCGCCGCGCCTCCGGCCGCCGATCAGCTGAGACGCGACGGCGCCGACTGCCCCCAACCCGAGTCGGAAAATACCGACCAGCGGGCAAGGAGCGGCAGCGTCGGTCACCCACCAGGGAATCATAAGCCCGGGGAAACCACTACGGCTAAGACCCTGAGCGAGGTTGTGACAGAGTTTGTGCGAGAGAGAGGGCAGATTGGAGCGAGGGCGGTAAAACGCGAAGCAGACGAGCTGACGGTCGAAGTAGCGACCCCTCCTCAGGTCGGAGTCCCAACTTGGGGGGGGGGGAGGGTCGCCGGCCACCGTCCGGCGAAAGAGATAGCAGGTGTAGCGGGAGACAGCCGCAAGTACCTTGCGGTCGAGTTAGGCGGGGGTCACATACAGAGCCCTGGTGGACACGGGAGCCCAGATAACTGTAGTCGGGCCGGAGGTCGCCCGGCAGTTCCAAGCCCGTTGCGGCCGGCCGATACGTCC